>CAIGRB010073675.1:9984-33116 GCA_903798255.1 Fraxinus quadrangulata | reverse complement strand
GTCACAAATAAAAAAATTTATAAATCATAATTTATTTATCGATCACAAATCACAAATTTCATAAATCACAATTCAAATTTTTAGGTCACATGTTATTTTTTAATCACAAAATATAAAAATTAATGGTCACAATCTCAAATAATTGGTCATAACCCCTCTTAATTCCACTATCTACCCCAATCCACCAGGCTCCACCACTTCCAACAACTACCATTTTCCACTTAAAAATCATCACAATCACCAACAATATCCAACAAAATCGTTGCCACCGTCATCCAAAAAAAACCAACAAATCAAATCCACAACAACAGCCGCACCACCACTGACACTACGATGACCACCACACGACCACAACCAACAACCGCCACTGACATCGACACCACCAACAACAACAAACAAAAATCATCACTAGCCCAAATATATGAAAACCGCCACCACCACAGTTGCCACCACCAACTGCACACAACCAACAAAACTCATCCCAAATTTTTCGGCACCAGATCGTGACCAAATTTTTCCTACATCGCAACCGAAAAAAACTCGCACAACCAACAAAATTTCGATACCAAATTGTAGCCAAATTTTTCTCAGATCCCGCATCATTAACGACAGTGTTGGTGTTCACGCCACTCACAGCAACAATGCGCATTGCACACGACTGTTGTAGCAGCGCCGCTCATGCCAAACTGCAGCGACAATGTTGCAATGTGCACAGCGACCGTTGAGGGCAGCACTGTTCACCCCTTGAGAACCTCACAAAAATCGCCACCATCTTAGAGCACCACCACTGCCATTACCATAGCCACTACTACCAACTACACACAACCAACAAAACTCACTCCAAATTTTCCCCGTATCGCAACCAACAAACCTCAGACACCAAATTGCAGCCAAAATTTCCCCAGATCCACCATCATTCACTGCTGCGGTGGCGTTCACGCTACTCACAGCGAAGATGCGTATTACATAGCTGAGATTCGCGCCATGGGCAGTTGCGACATTCATGCCATGGGCAGCTACGATGTGTCTCGTAGAGGCAACATTTGCGGTGGTCTCCGGCTAAAGTAATGGTTGGGATAGAGAGATGCAAGATATGAGAGAAGACGGGAGGATAAATGAAGATGTAATAAATGACTTGAGATTTTTAGGGTTTGAGTAATTATAATTTATATATAGATGAATTAATATCTTATTTTTGTATAAACAAAGTTTACATCTGAAATTTGAAATTGGAACTTTAAAAATCTAGTTTTGTATAATTTCCACAACTATTTATGCATGCTCTCATTAAGAAGTGGGCCAGACATGCGGACGATTATGGAAGTGGGCCTTTTGTTAATTTGGGCCTTTTTTTGTTTTTTGACCACAAATTATTTGGGCCCAACATTGTATTAGTGTTCGTGAAAAAAAAAGGAGAAAAATAGCTCAACCCTACACATAAGATTTACTATTCAAAATTAAGATGATATAGTTTTACTTTCCACTAATCAAGTAAAAAATTGTATTAATTAAATTAATTAATACACGATTAATTAAGAAAAATCGTTTATCTAAAGATAATAGATATTTTGAAATTTATTTCCATAAAAGTTCCTCCACTCATTCTCTCTTAACCCGGCAGGCCCCCCACCTATCGGGGGTGCCAAATGGTAATGTGGCCATGCATATGTAGCATGATTTCACCATCTATACCACATTTGGCCTCACTTCCTCTCTCTCTCTCTCTCTCTCTCTCTCTCTCTCTCTCTATGCAAGTCTATAGAACACACACGTCTCTCTCTATCTTCTCTCTTTTCACTCCATCCCTCTCTCCATTATGGCTGAGAGATCTACCCACCTCACCCAAGTAGCCCCTGGAAATTCTAATTTGAAGGTCATGGTATCACAGGTTAAATGATGTAGAATTTTCTAGAGCCAGTTGTAATTTGGCTTTAGGGTCTTTGAGTATTTTTAAAGGAGCAAGTCGAGCTGTGAACAGTTTGTTGGAATCAATTTATTCCTTTCAGATTTCTCACTTGACGGTGTGGTGGAGCAAAGGGCGTAGGTGTGGGGATGGCATTGACTCCTTTCTATGTGGTGTAGAAAACTTGGGAAATGAGAAGAAGAGCGTTTGTGTGCCAATTATTTAATTGATTGTAATTAATAAAGAGTGTATGTGTGCCAATTATTTGATTGATTGTAATTAATAAATTGAATAATTTATGATTAATAAATAATATGTGATCAATGAAATAAATAATTTGTGATAAATAAATAATATGTAACTTAAAAAACTCATGGAATTAAATTTGTAATCATGACTTACAATTTGTTAAGTCGTGATCAATTAATTTAATAATTTGTGAACAAGAGATAACTTGTGACTAATTAATTTGATAATTTGTGACTGTATCTATTAATTTAATAATTTGTTGTCGATAAATAAATTATGACTTATACAATTTCTAATATGTGATCGAAAAATAATATGTAATCAATTAATTTAATAATTTGTGATCGATAATAGTCGTGACTTATAAAATTTATAATTTGTGACTGTGACTTTTTGTGATATGTGACTAGTATGTAACTGTAATTATTGATTGTTTTTATATATATGAATATTTTTATCTTTTTAATAATACTGATGTTGTTTGTTACGTGAATGTGGATGACACACTATTTTTTTATGATTGTTATTTAATTTAGGTTAATTCTTCATTAGATAAAATTTGTGCTAATGTATTTATAATAACAAGTCATAATTAGACAATATGTCACATTCACCACATTACTGATCACAAGTCAAAATTAATAAAGATTTGGTCACAGAGAGTTACAATTAAAATATAAATGATCTCAAACTTTTAAATGTAAACATTCACTATTAACATATATCTAATCACAGAAGAGTTACAATTAAGACAGACATTGTTATAGAGAGTCACAATGAAGACAAATCCAGTCATAGTTCATCACAAATAACACATATCTGGTCACAAACAATAATAACTTATACATACATAGTCACAAATAATAACAGTTTACACAGATTTGCTCCCAAACAGTCATAGTTAAACAGAACATGGTCACTACAACACAAAATAGTGAAATACAGTCAATAAGTTACAGTCATGCTGTGATTTTATGAAATACAATGTCTTCCATAAGCACAAAATTGACTTCTTTTATAAAATACCCAGTGCTCGAATCCCTAAACCCAGCAATCTCAAGAAATGAAGAACAAAAAAGAGGCCAACTAATTAAAATCATTGCAAGGTTCAACGTACTTAAGATACATAGATTCTCGAGAGTCCTTCTGCACTAATTGATACTATTTAGATTACATTTACAAATTCAATACATGCAAGCCCTTACACAAAAAATGGAAGAAACTGATACAAGAAGTCACTCGGGACTTCTATCAAAACCTTGAGAACATAAATATAATCCCACACTCATTTCCAATCTCAATCTATGTGGACCACATGTTTTTTTACCCCTTATCACCTACCTAAATGACATGTAGGTTACTAAATCCTACAGAATACTAAGTAAAATAATTGCATCACAACTGAGAGAAATAGAGGGTTGTGACTTTATTCGTTGATCGTAGCTTAAAATTGAGGATTAATGAAAAATTTGCAAAATTTTTGGAGAATTTTATGGAGCCGGGTACGTAGAGAGTGAAATAATGTTTGACTGTGAGAGAGAGTGAGAAATATCTTTTAAATATGGTAGAATACCTGATTTGTATGATCAAATTTCATATGGTATATTTAATCCTAATTTAGTGTCTATTATCTCATAATTATATATTTATTAATTTGAATTACCACTAGTTTTATGAAAGTGTTTAAGAAGATTGTTAGTTGTGATGTGTGTTTTTATAGTGTAGTAGTAGTGCATTGTTCCCAAGAAAAAAAGGTTCTTTTTAGGGAAAATTACCCAAAACCATTGACTTAAAAATTTGATTATAATAAATCAGAATGTAAAGACGTTTTTTAACAAAAATCGGGTGTTAATTGAAAAAATCATTTCCTTCTCAATTTACAACCAGTGCAGAAAGAGAACCAAAACAAAGTGAATTCCAGCGACACCCTTTGACTCCACCTCCACCTTCGTCAGCATTAGAATCAAAGTTCAAATCCACCAATATAACCATTTTCATGTCAAAAATCCCGCTGGAGAGGACTCAATAACGTTTGCCCTTTACCACAATTGGTCCATGTGTCTAAGAACTTGGAACCTACTCAGCACGATGAATCGACATCGGTGACAACAAAGGAATTAAGGGTTTAGGGTGTGAATTTTCAAGTGACAATGGAAAGATCGGTCTTAAACGTGAATATATAGTCAAATCATTGTGACAAATCATATTCGGATTGGTATATGGATATTCAATAATATGTCCGATCTGTGTGAATCCTACCCAACACAGTGAATTGTCGTCGATCTGAACACTACAAGGAGGAAAAAGGGATGCGGGAAGTGATTATCGACAATCAGATGCAGGAACGGTAACGAGGAGAGGGCTTTAGAGACACATTTGTAGGTGACTATTTGGCATGGTAATGGTGGTGGTAACGTTTTTGAGTATAAATCTACATGTTGGTGGTGCAGTGGTGATGGTGAGGTGGTAGTGTTGCTTTTAGGTTGTGGTGGTGGGGTAGGTGGGGGGGCGGGAGCAATTGTGACCAATAAAATGAATTACAACCAATAAATAATATGCAACCTAAAAATGTATGATTTGTGACTAAATTTGTAATTAAAATCTATAATTTGTATCTTTGTGATTGATAAATAAGTTATGACAAATTAATTTGATAATTTTATGATTGATAAATGAGTTTTGACCAATTAATTTAATAATTTGTGATCGATAAATAAAATTGTGACATATAAAAATATGTGATTTATAACTAAATTTGTAATTGTGACCCATATTTGTATCTTTGAGACTGTGACATTATTATGTGATTTGTTTAATACGTAATTGATACCATAAATTGCATGTTATTGTGACATTAATCTATTTAATTACCTGTGTAGTTAATACTACCTGAATTTTGAAAGAAATCTACAAGTTTCTTAAATTTGAAAGTGTATTTTGAAATTATGATAATTATGTATTTTTTTCCTTTCTATTTAAACATAGTAGTTATGAAAAAGTATTTTGCAAATTGCACGTGATTTTATAATATCTCACTATCCTAGATTGGTAAATCCATTGTTGATCATATATTAATCTTCCCGTTGTTCACGTCATGTCCAATTAACGTTATATTAACAACTCTCTTATAGAGTTTTATCTAATACCATCAAAATGTGACAATCTGCATATAATATTTCATGATGATTTCAACGTGAAAAATCAATTTTACAATGATAATTTATAGATATTGCATTGATACTAAAGTTATCAATGTTGAATATGTTAGAATCATCGGATAAACTTGTTCAGATAATAAGTATTCACATAGTAACTCCAAACGTCCCCCACACTTTAGTTTGGAAGATCAAATATTTTCGAAAAAAATAAGTGCAATATGTGCTGGCCTATCCATGACAACGATATTTGTATCTCGTTAATACACACAACTAGAAATAATTCAAGAATAAAACAACATAATTTGTATTTCAGTATCATACGACTCGTTGTGATTAATATGTCATTATTTTCCTTTTTCAAAATGAAGTACGCAGACTGAATTGTCAAATAAGTATGTAGAATAAAGTTTACCAGCTAAGAGGACACAAATAAAAGAGGTAAAAATGTTTTAATTGATAGTATTTAGCGAGTCTTTGGATAAACTTGTCAATTACTAAAATTATAAGAAAAATGTTTTTGACATAACTATTTATACAATGTTTTATATAATGACGATGTGTCAAAATGTAAGTGAAAACGTTATTTAATTGATGAGATTTTGATCAAATTAAATATCGTCACATTATTTGTTGATAAACCATTATGTATAAGTAGCACAACCCAAATTATAATGTGATACAAATGTATTTTGTTTCATTTATTAATTGTGCTTAAATAAACAAATTCTTCCCAATCCTATTTTCACAAGAAATAAATATCTTTTATAAATTTATTTAAAAATTATTGCATACACTTATAATGATATTTCTTTGAAATGAAGACAGCGATCTTTATTAAATAATAAACATACTAAAAAATCTCAATAAATGAAAGAAAAAAAAAAGGAAATTTATTTTTAATATTTTTGCACTAATTTACGCAGAAAATAATAATAATGTTAATAACAAAAATCTCTCTTTGTCTCGTGATAACAGAAAAATAGACGTCAATGCCATTTCCAAAACTGATACAATATATACTGTTTGAAAATATGTGTCATGGATCGTCCATGTGGAGTTGTCAAGCCCACAAGTTATTAAAATGAATTGGAGAGAGTGGTTTGAAAAGAATTCAAACTTATAATTTCTTTCAACTCTCACCAACTTCCAAATTTTTACATAACTCCCATAACTTTATCTTGCACTTAGTAGAGGGAAAAGATGACAATAAAAATGGTGAAATTCGTATGAAAAATATCACAACAATTGGAAGGCACCTAGAACCACTATTTTGGCATGAAAACTCACAAAAAATGGCACTTAAATTGTGACTAATAATTCCCTTTCATTGTGATCGGGATTTGGATCATTGGAGTGTAAGAAAATTGTAAATTTGGAGTTTTAGAAAGCAAGGTGATTCAACCATTCAAAAGATCTTGGAATTCATCATTTCAAGTAAGTATCTTAACTCGAAATTTATATTAAAGTATGCTGCAAATTACTTCATTGGTATTAGAGTCATAAGATTGAATTCCTTGTTGTAATACATGTTTAAATATGCCATACATGATACAATTGGGTTATGAATTTTATGTGTAAAATTTTGAAACCTTATGTGATCTTTAATGATATCTTTTGATAATTTACTGCTTCCTATACATTAATAATTGTTATCCCATTAAAATGAGACCGCCAACATAAGACCAAGTGCCAGTCAAGCAAATGCCTCAAACCGAGATCCCTAAGTGGCTAACCGAGGTCCCTAAGTGGCACCAACCGAGGCTCCCAAAAAAAAAAAGCCTAATCTACCCGAGGTCTCCCTAAGAAAGTAGTCGAAGTGCCTCTTATGTTTAAACCGAAGTGCCCTCTCCCAACTGCCTCACATCCGAAGTGGCGCCTCCCGCACCGAAGTCCTTAAGAAGAAACAAATCTGAAAGATATCTTGAAAAATAATTGATGTGACATGTCGCGGGTCCAGTATCGATATCTGTTGAGCTCATTAAATGGGTCAATAATAATTATAAAATAAAATTAGTATTGTTAGAAATATATTTTAATGAGCTTTTCAACCATATAAATAACTTAAATTTTGGAGTTAAAATGAAGAAGTTATGAGATTTTGAAGTATGGATGTAAATCTGAATTTCACATGAAGATCGATAAAATTCGGAACTTCATCAAATGATAACTTCTTCTACAATATATTTCATGCTTCTCATTTAGTATGATTGGATAGATCTTCTCGAAACATTTCTAACGATATAAAGATCATTAATTTTGACCTTAAAATGAAGAAGTTATGGCATCTCGAAATTTGGATGTAAATCTGATTTTTTGCAAGAAGATTGGTAAAATCCGAAATTTCATCACATGATAACTTCTTCTACACTATATTTCATCCTTCTTATTTGGTATGATTGGATAGATCTTCTCAAGACATTTCCAATTATATAAAGATCATTATGGTTTTAAAATGAAGAAGTTATGTTTTTTCGAAATTTGAATGTAAATCTGATTTTTTGCAAGAAGATTGGTAAAATCCGAAATTTCATCACATGATAATTTCTTCTACACTATGTTTCAGGTTTCTTATTTGGTATGGTTGGATAGATCTTCTCAAGACCTTTCCAATGATATAAAGATCATTATAGCTTTAAAATAAAGAAGTTATAATTTTTCGAAATTTGGTTGAATATCTAAAAAATTTATATATTTTTTTTTTGCCATGTTGACTCTCAAGCAGATCTGTTAATGTCTCAAACGTACCCTTAAATATAACGTTGAAATTAGTTGGGATGACCATTGAAAAGTTTTTTCGAGAACGGCGTGGTGGCGCCTTTTTTTTTTTTTTATAAATTTAAGAAAAATTACTGTAGATTGATCCTGTAAGTGAGGGCACGTGAGGAACTCGATTTTAATTCTAAAAATTGTAGATTGGTCCTTAAATTATTCTTGATTTTTTCAGTATAAGTAAATTAATTTTTTGATAGTTAAAAAAAAATATTTTTTTAACTTGAGTAAATTCTAATTTTTTTTTGTCCAAGAATATTCATTAGATGGTATTTGGCCAATGCGAGCTATTTTTTCAAAAATACTCTAAAAATATTTAAAATATCATATTTTAATATACATTCATGTGTTGTATGGATCTTTGATTATGTTATGTGATCCATTATAATTTATTTTCAATTTTTGTGTTTGATCAGATATTATTGAATTTATGCACACTTAGAGCATCCCTAGAGGGAAGACTAGAATAGCAAATGCTATAGAACTTATTGAAAAGTTACGTGCTCATAGAAATTAATAAATGGATCTGAAACGTGACTTAATGGGACACGTAAATATTTTTGGGACAATTTTTTTTTTTTGTTATAAATAGAATATGAGAATCCAGATGTCACTTCTCATTTGTTGGGATTGTATTGCAACAAATATTAAAGTGCTGTTAAAAGTCTGTATAATAAAACTTAAATGATGTGAGTTTTATTCTTCGATTATAATTAGAATTATTTTCTAGAATAATTAATTTGTGATATCATAGTATATGTCATAATTAGATAAATGTGCATGTTTATACTTTTATTGCACATTGTGGAATTATTTTATTGAATTACGTGATATCTATTAATTCGTGAATTGTTATGTGAGATTTTTACTTAAACCTAATAATTGTCAGTTGAGTGATAGTTCGATAATTGGAAGATTTAGAGAAAATCTTACTTAAAACTATTTGATTCACCAATTGAGTGAGAGTTCTCAAGTTGCAAGAATTAATGTAATTCTCGTTTATAACTCATGAAATTTTACGTCATGAAATTAAGTATATGATAGTGAAACAATAAGATTGCGGACGATGATTGGGAACATAGTAAACTTTCGACTCCGTGCCTAACGTTGAACTATCGTATAAGTTAATATGCATTGATGCAAAATGATATATGTGCATAAATGGACATTGATTGAGAATAAAATGTGTCTAAAATCTGATAGATCATAACATCAAAATCTATAGTTGTTGACCTTAATCAAGGTAACAAGCTAAATGCAATAACATTTGGCATAATAAGTTTTTCAGTTGGAAGAATATGATGTTTTAGATAGCATCAACCACGTAATTCAAGATCTGATGTGGGTCAGACCACTCTAGAGAATAAATATCAAGAATTTTGTCAAGTACGAAAAAAGTAAATTTGAGCATTTGAATCGTTAAATTCTATTATAGATGATCTTTTTTCTCAAATGTGACTGAGCTGAAATGGTTAACATAGTGTTAACAATTTTTTTTATTGGTCACAATTTTTTTTATAAGTAGTAAATTCAAACTAGTCTTATTTCAATGGATAAGAACTTTGAAAGTCAATGTGACTTACAAATTAAAGTGTCAATTTCCTCTGTTGACATTACCCACCGTGTGAGTTAAAAGACATGCGACTTGATGTTGCTAAATCTTGATGACATGTTTGTGTAGCAATGTTCTAGTTCGCAAATGATTTCAAATCTTAAGCTTTAAATGAACTAAAACAAATGCAGATAATGAGGAGATTAGAAAATGGACCAAGAAGAATGTATCAGATAAAAATACGTGAAAGTGATTTTGGTAGTGAACCAATATTATAAAGGTTCAAGTGTTTCAACCACACAATTTAAATCTCTTAGCTCCAAAGTAGTTATGTTAAATGATATAACACTTGAATATATTTCTCTTAGTATTGTTACGTATCGACACCATACATATTGGACCTTATCTTATGTGGATAATGAATTCAAGAGTTCGAAATCCACTTTATATGAGATCAATAAATGTCTTTAGTTTATTGTCGAGTCTTTGACTCGATAAATAGATATATACAAATAATGAAGGTAGAGTAGAGATTTATGTGATTGATACTGCGACTTAGTGTTGCAAAATGGAGAAACTGACATCCTATTTGATATTAAGATAGTATCAAATGTTCTACTAAACTTGATCTCAATTTTTGTTCTTCTAAAAGTGGTCTATTACTTGAACTTATACATGATAGTTCTGTTCATACTCACAGTGGTGATGTTTAATTATGGTTCTAGATATTTATGCAATGATTTGAGGTTTTAAGTTGAGAAAACCATTTAAAACCGTAAGAGCTAAACTTCCATTGAGTAAATCCATTCAAATTTCTTGAGAGATAGAGATGAAATTTCATATTTTTATTACATTTATAGATGGATTCATGCATTTTAGTTGTATCTTTGATTTTCTTAAGTTGAGAATATTATTGAATGTGATAAGACTTTGAGAATTGTTCGAAAGCAGGAATCTCTATTACGGGAGATATATGATCTAGGTAATGAAAGAGATATTCTTATTAGATTGATTATTTCTTAATAACCAATAATTATATGGTTTATGGGGAAGAAATAATAGAATATTATTGAATGTGATGAGACTTGAGATAATGCAATTCAATTTATATATTTTCTTTTAGGAAGAGTATTGGTTGACTGCAACGTGTCATTTAGTAGATTTTTCTTAATGTTAGTACCTTCAGAATATATAAGCTCTGGACACGTAGATAACCAAATATGGGTTGTCTTATACTCATAATCGATTATGTAAGTTCTTGATAATGAGTTTAGAAACACGGGTCTATTTAGAACGAGATGTGTATCTGAGAAACACATAACATGAGTTATGACATATTTTTCCTAATATGTGAGAAAATTTTGGAGAATATTATTGAAATTGATATTATGTGTATTGATGAATGAGTTTTGAATATATAATAGTTGGTTTAAACTTCTGATTTAAGTGAGAGTAATATGTTTACGAGTATAAGCTATCTATCCGAATGAGAGTTATCTAAGAACTATCTAATTTCAATGATTCTTGGTTTCGAGTAGGAGTTAAGGGCTATTTAATTTCAATGATTATTGGTTTAGATAACCAGCAGAGATATTTGAGAAAAGTGATTGAAGTGTATATGGAATATAGAATTCCAACCTAATTTGAGAAGTGGCAAAAATTCTAATTGGACATTATATTTATTGTGAACATTCAGGTTTTTTAAAATTAAATGGAAGACTAATGAATATATGATAAATAAAGCTCATTTTTAGAGAAATGTTAGTATCAATATGAGTATATTGAATTCGATAAACCTTTTTCTTAGCAGTGAGATTCGCTTCTATACGTTGATACTAGCCATGATAGTGTATTTAAATTTGGATTACACCAAATAGACTTTTAGACTGTATTTTCGTTCTCAATTGAGGAATGATTGAAGAGATCTACATGAATCGATCTGTAAATGTTAAAGGCTTCTATAATATTATGGTAACTTTTTAGTTATACTTGTAGCCTAATAGGGTCATCTTGACACTGATACTTGAGTTTTAACATGATCTAAATCTCGTACAAAATTTCATCATGTGGATGAAGTTTACTGTATTTGTGTAAAAGCTGATGGTATGTTGTAATTCTAATTTTGATATTAATGACATTATATTGACTAAGTATGAGAATGAGTGTATTGAGACACTGTTGTATATCAAAAAGATTTTAGAATATTTTTAACTATAAAATTGCTACTCTGTTGATGCTCATATGTCAAAAGGTGACCATATGAGTCTTCATATATGTTCAAGGACTCCATAAGTGCACAAAGAAATATTCAGAGAACCATATCTAGTGCGATTAAAACTTAGAAGTATGCTATATTGTATACTTGCTTTAATATTTGTCATGACATGGATCTATTCAGTAGGTGTCGATGATGTCCTTAAAAAGGATATTGTGATACCTGAAGAATGTTGTTGTCGGTTATTCTATTTGTTGTCAAAAGAATAACTTGTGATTGGAATATGTAAACAAATATCGACTAAAGATGAGAATTAGTCGAGCATAAATAGTTATTAGACTTATGCAATCTTGCTATATAAAGTAGCAAGAAGTATATCTTGACAGTTGAAGAAATTGTTTAGTATAAATGTATTGGGCATCTAATGATACTAGTTGTGAATAGAATGACAAAAAAACTCGACAAATTCGATACCCGCGGAGCCCCGCCCCGAACGAGGCGGGGATAACCCGCTTAATCGGGTATTCGGAGAGGGGACGAGTAACGAGTGCCCTGTCCCCACCCTGTTTAATTTTTTTATTTTATTTTTAGAATTCAATACTTTAAATGAAAAATTTCACGAAATCTTATTAATTCTAATAGAAAATGGCAACTAAAATTATTTGTCTAAATCTAATGAATGGAGACAATAAAAATAAATTATCAAAAACTTTAAAAAAAAATTAAATGGGGTAGTAAACGGGGCAAGTGCCTCACCTCGTCCCTGGGGATGACAATTTGAACTGTTAAAATCAAAAACTGCGGTTAACCGAATCGAATGTGACGAAAAAATCGAACCGATGGTGCAATGGTTATGGGGTGGTTATGGTTTTGATTTTAATGACCCAGTTCATGGTGGGGCGGTTATGATATTTAGCGACGGTGCCCCGCCCCGAATCGATTACTCGTTAAAAAAATTAATCGGGCAATTGGGCTTTCCATTATTCTTTTCCAAAATTAATTGGGCAATTTTGACAATCGGGCTTCCACAAAATTCTGGCCCAATTAACATTTCTAGTAAACCCAATTAAATTAATTGGAGCACATCATCTTGTGATGAAATCAAATGGATGGCGTCAAGCATGAATGAAAAGTTTGACAAATAGTGGAGTGGCATGCAAGCTGTTGCAACTGTATTAGATTCGCGATACAAGATGAAACCAGTTGAATACTATTTTCCTTTCATCTTTGGAGATGAAGCGCATATAGAGGTTGAAAAGGTTAGAGCATTTTATCATAATTTTCTCAAAAAGTACAAGAGACCACATCATTCGATAGAAAATAAATTTCACTCTTCATTATCTTCGTAATTAGAGTCGTCTACTACTGTTGGAAAGCATTCTCGCATGGCTGGTTTTGATACATTTGTTAGCCATTCTGTTACCACTGATCATGTAAAAAAAGAGTATGATGTTTTTCTAGATGAGCCAGTATTGTCAAGGGTGGATGATTTCGATTTATTGACATGATGGAAAGCAAGTTCAATAAAATATCCGACTTTACAGAAGGTTGCTAGAGATTTATTAGTCATTCTAGTATCTACTATGGCATCTAAGTCAATGTTTAGTACAAGTGGTAGATTTGTGAGTCCACGTAGAAATAGGCTTCACCCGAAGACTTTAGAAACTTTAATGTGTGCTTGGGATTAGATTTGGACTGATATTTATAGTAGGATTTGTTGTTTTATATTTGTTATTCAAGCACTTTCTTTTATTACTAATTTTTTTCTCTATTGTATGTAGAAAATTCTGCTCCTTCATCATACTCCGAAACTTGTGCATGGTTTAGTGAGAAGGACATTGACGAAGAGATACATTTTTTGTTTAAATTTTCAGTTAAGACCATTCTTGATTAGGTAGTATGGTTGTATTATTACTCTAATTACATTTCTTATTTACTATATATGAATCAACTTTGAGTCTTGACTCTTAACCTATGCTAGTAAGAGTTGTGGAGAAGAATGAAAATTGACCTATGCTAGTAAGAGTTTTGACCTATGTTGATAATATTGTTTGTCAAATTCGAATTTTACATTTGAAAGTTGGGATATTGTTTGTATTTTCATTTGGGATATTGTTTGCTAAATTGGTTTAGTATTGTGTTTTTGTTTTTATTGACTTTTCTTCATTATTTTTTTTTCAATTTGACGGTTGGAGTTTGGACTTATAAAAAATGATTTATTTTCGTGGTTATTAACCGAACCGAATCGAGATACGAACCGAGCCAAACCGAACCGACTTACGTAGTTATGGTATAGCCAAAAATTTGGTGGTGCGGTTATGATTTTAGCCGAACTGAACTGTTGCCATCCTTACCCGTCACCCCGCTCTGCCTTAAAATGGGTAACGGGGACGGAGTGGGGAATTGCTTGGTTGGGTGGAGGGGAGGGCGGGAGGTTGGCCCAATCCCTCCTCGTTGCCATTCTTTGTTGTGAATATGAGATCCATAATAGTTATGCAATTATCTCATCTGTTGATGATCTCAAATATCATGATGGAACCAAACACTCGATAATATTTTGTGAGAGACATTAGTAAAGAAAGTGTTTTTCCAGTATATCTACGTAAATGATGGTCTGTAATTATCATAATCTAAAGATGTTTAGAGATATACTTGTTGGTAACGTCGAATTTCTAAAATAACGTAGAATATGATACTTAGTGTATCAGAAAACTCTTGATTGAGTTTTATGTGCCTATAGATGAACAATTTTTAGTTCATATGTAATTTATTGTTGGGATTACGAGATAATATTTCACATGCATATATAAAGTATGTCAAACCGGTTGAAATTTTCTCACTCACACGAGCAATCGCCTCAGATATTTTGGAGTGTGTTGAGATGAGACATAATGATCATGTTGTGTACATGATCTAGTTGCCTTGATGAGATATCAAGATGAGATTACAACAAGTAATCGAAATGAATTTTGCTAATCCATTAAACCTGTTTAGTAGTCAGATTGATTTCTCGATTTGAGATTGTCTGGAGGAATGAATATAAGGAGAACTCAAGTTATGTATCCGGGAATACCTGAACTAGGATCTATACGGTGTTATTTATTTATAAATGATATGACATACGCCCTAAGAATGAGAGAAAATATCCTAGCACGTGTTTCATACCACGTGTACTTTTACGACCAATATTAGGTAAATGAGTTAATGGATCTTTGCTTCCTTATTGTGTGAGACATTGAGGTTTATGTAACCTCATATATACCCTTATGACTTTTGACTGTTTCTTGAAATTTTATTTTCGGTGTTGCTACTTTAGCATGTTGATAATAATTATGATTGATTCAGTTTGATGGGATATGTCTAGGAAAGCAACTGATTTAAAATTGAAGGATTCAAGTAGGAAATGAGAACTATTTTGCCCAATATTTATATTTGTTATTGCCAATAACTATGACATGTCTAGGAAAGCAGCTGATTTAAAGTTGAAGGATTCCATTAGGAAATGAAGACTATTTTGACCAACATTTATATTTTTATTCACCGATCAGACAATTTTGTTTAACCATTTATAGTATAAAACAAAATTGTGAATACAATGATAAGATGTGGGGTTCAAGCATGTTCAATAAATACTTGAGGGGTCAGAAATGCTTGAATTAATGTTGGAAAACAAGTTTGGGGTATAGCGAGATGTAATGTTCCTCTAGTAGAACTATTATATATCCATAATATGTTTATAGTACCGTGAGCTCTAATATACTCATTGGTCGTACGATCTATTTGTCGTATGAATTTTTGTGAGATAGATCTAGAAAAAAATCTATATAACTTTTTGTCCCTTGTAGTTCGGATCAAATCCATTATGTGCGAGTGAGAGATGTTAGAAAATATGGGTCATGGGTCACCCATGTGGAGTGACTCAACCCACAAATTATTAAAATGAATTGGAGGGAGTGTTTTGAAAAGAATTCAAACTCATAACTTATTTCAACTCCCACCAACTTTCAAATTTTTACATAACTCCCATAAATTTATCTGGCACTTAGTAGAGGGAAAATATGACAATAAAAATGGTGAAAAATTCGTATGGAAAATATCACCAAAATTGAAAGGCATCTAGAACCATTATTTTGACATGAAAACTCACAAAATTAACAATTAAGTTGTGACTAATAATTCACTTCCATTGTGATCGGGATTAAGACCATTGGAGTATAAGAAAATTGTAAATTTTGAGTTTTGAAAAGTAAGGTGATTCAACCATTGAAAAGATCTTGAAATTCATCATTTCAAATAAACATCTTAATCCGAAATTCATGTTAAAGTATGCTGCAAATTACTTCATGTAGAATATAGACATGCCAAATATGTACATACTCTGCCCTCGTAAAATTGCTGTCTCCATAGAATAAGTCAATAATTTTGCACATCCATCCTACAGGATAACAACTTTATAAATTCCACGCTTCAATTAAGATTTCGGTTATAAAAACTTATGCCCATAAAAATATATGCATCGATATGTTATATTGCCTTTTTTCTTACATTGTATTATGTGTTTAATGGGATCCATTTATTTTTTCAGAGTAATGCTATTTAAAACCACGAATCTTGAAACACCAACTTAAGTGTTACTAAGTAGTACTAAATGAAAAGTACAATTAAATGAATCACATAATTTCGCTTTTAATTGACTCTATCACTCAATATTACATAGACGAGTGTTCTAGCACAACTTGTGTTGTATAACAATATTCTTTTTTTCAATACAAATACGAATCATGTAATTATATAATCGGTCTGAGGAGAGGAAACAATTAAAACATTATTTTGGAACCCTAAATAGCAAGCATGAACATAGTATATGTTACTCAAAAAAGGGAAACTATTGTTTAAAATCGACGGTGAAGTTTACTGTCGAAATTTTGGCAAAGTTTTGCTCCCTTTCTTGAGTTTTTTGGGGGTGTGTTTAATTGATTATTAGCCAAATTGTTTATAGAAAGAAGAAGATGGAGTTTTCAGGCTATTTTAGTTTCAAAATATCATTTAATTTGAGAATGTTAATTTTTTTTGAGAGAATCGACCCTAATTTTATCTCGATCCTAATCGGCCTTTTTTAGATAGTAGAAGTTTGGATATTAAATTTTTAACCCCTTTTTAGCTGTGTAAATGACCTATTTATAGCGTTTTCAAGTTATTTTGATCATTTTTATAAATTGACCTTCCTTCATTATGTTGGGAGTCTGACTAAGTCCAATTTCCAAGATTTAGTTTAGTTTTTGTTTTTGTGATATTTGACGAGCAATTCGTTGTGTGCTCATATGAGTCCGTTGCACTAAATTCTATCTTAATTGTTTTAGAATTCGTACTAATGTTTCTATCAATTTGCGAGACTTAGTCCAAGGCTTTTAGATCTTTAGTTCTATTAGCCAAGTATTATGGCCCTGCATGTTTCATTGCGAAATGGTACTTTGACGGTCAAGTCTTTCGCTCTGACTGCATCTCGATGGTCGAGATGTGAATATGCAAGGATATGTGGGCATGTAATGGAACCCTTTTTCAGGCTGACCTGGAGTCTTGATAGACAATAATTATCTTAGTATGTAACAATATATTTATGTTCCATACAATATCAGGTCCTACATGACATCTGAGAACTGAAATGGTACATGAGGACTTCTGATATTGCGAATAGCTCTGTCTCAGAGCCAGAAGTTAAATTGGTAACTCAGCAAAGTATATCACTGGCTAACTGAATTTGGCAATTTCAAAATTATTGCAATGGTTATTGATGAGGTAGATTGATGGGATCAAACACTTTTTTCCTCACGATGACAGGTGTTTTAAAGGAAAATGAACAATTTTAAAGAGATTATTGATTAAAAATCTTGAAGAGATCAAAGAAATTAAAGAATTGTCTATAGGAATTTCATCGATTTCAAATAGAGATTCAAAGAGTTCACGTTTGAGAAGTAAACTAATACTGGAAATTTCAACAAGCCCATATACATTGCAGAGTTAAATTTCCGAGCGAAATTGTAAGTATAACCCCTAGGCAGGGGCGGAGTCAGGGTGGACAATTTTTTTCTCCTACTGATCTGATACATAGAAAAATTCTTAAAAAATAAATGGACTTGGGGGCAGGCCTAGCCCCCCTCTCTCCATCCCTGTGTTGACGCCACAAATTTCATCCCAATAACTATATTTTGGTTGCACTTCAACTATATCAACATCTACGTACGTCACTTGAATCTTTTGGATAATCAAATTTGATGATAACATTATTTTTATAGCTATTACATAACCGTACATAAGATTTTCATGTCATACATCTCCTGAGAGGTCACAAACAAATCTAAGTACCGTTTGGCATTAGTTTTCTTGATATAGAGATTCAACTCTTATCCTAAGGCTTAGAATTATATCAATGGAATTCGATGACACGATATAGTTATAACTATTAGAGATGGACAACAAATCACATATCACATTTTTTATTTCAAAATAAATAGATAGTGGAGGTTATGAGGATGTACATCAATATTTCATTGCATAAATTAAATGGTTATTAGCATAGATGGACATTTAGATTACTATACTCATTGATATTAATTGTACTTGTTACGTGCTATAAAACAAATGGTTCTTAGTGCTTGTTTGAGAGAAATTATAATGAATAGTAGAAATAAATCTTACGCAATGTGTGGATAAATGTGTATTTATGCACTTAAAAAAGCAATCGCTAGTCATCGAACTATATATTTTTTTTCAAAATACTCGTCGATTTTTTTTTCTTATTTGAGTAATTTGGTCACTCGACTAAACTCAGTTAGTTTATCTCATGAAATGCACGACAATAAGACCTCCACGTTGACTCCAGAGACAAAATAAAGTTAGTTGATTAATACGAAACTGACTCAAATTGAGTGACTAATATTGTTTACAGCCCAAAATGTAAGCTCATGAATGCATATAATCATATAGATGCCATCTCCAAGAGAGAGCATTTATGAAAATAAACAACAAATATTCTTGATATGTATTCAAATTGGAAATGAAAGCAGCTAAAAACGACTTCAAGAATACCTGAATCACCGTCTTTGTTTGGTTTAGCTAAAATAGTTGATAAAAATTTAAATCAAAATCAATAATTAATTTTAACTACACATTTTATGGGACACACAAGTTCTATCAATTTTTCAACTACATATTTTATAACTTTTATGAAAATCTACTAAAAATCTATTTTTTACCTAAATCAAACTGGGGCGACATTTCAATAATAGATAGGCTCCAACTATATGCCAATGTTTGGTACCTCTAAAAAATCTGATTAAAATTTAAGTCAAAATGAACAATTTATTTTAATCACACACTACATAGAATCCACAACTTTTTAATCACACATTCCATCAACTTTTATCAAAATCTGGTAAAATTTTGATTTTAATCTCTGTCAAACAGGGGCTATATATGTTTACGCAAACAATATTTCCAAGTAGTCTAATTTTTTGGCTAAAACTCATTTCCCAAGCAAGTACTAGTGATATAATCAGTTATGGGAGATAGCATGGACAAAGTTACTAGCGTGTAAAAGATAAAAAGATGATGCTCACACAATCCTCGCCTTTTTCTTGGCCACTCAAAAACTGCTTACAAAAGATTTATGCACATTCATGAAAATATACATGTATACAAATAGAGAGAGTTGGATACAAATTCAAACAAGACTTGGATAACAAGGAGTAACATTATTAGGGTTTGCAAAAACTTGAAATTTATAATGAAATATTCTTGTCAAGTGATTTTCTTTGCAGTTGTTCTACTATGTGGGATTCTGCAGCTTAGTCGAGCTAGAGACGACGTAAACTTCAATGTCAACTATAATATCACTTGGGGAAATGATCATGTTTTGTCCCTAGACCAAGGAAGAGAAGTTCAGCTTTCCATGGATATACAATCTGGTTATTCATTATTCTTGTTTTATTAAAATCTTTATACTACTATAGTTTAGAGGTGATATTAGAAGAAACAAACTCAACAATGCCTAACTTTGAGCATGTTTAATTGTATATATAGTAAAGTAGAAGATTGAATACATAGTACTCTTATCAAACCCTGGCTTCTTCATATTACCATTGATTTTTATGCATTGCAATTTTGATTGATCAAGTCATTCGCATCGGTCTTTCTAGTTTCTAAACATTTGTATCTAAAAGGTTAACCTATGTATTAGAGAGAGGCCACAATTATTCATTGATCTTCAACATGCCCCTTACATGCAGGGTTGGATTCATTTTTTCGATTAAAGCTATGTCACGTGCATAGTTATTATAAATGAGTAGCAATGATATTTGAACCATGGCCTTTTTTCTTGATTTTGACACTACATTAAACCATCGCATCCAAAAATTTAGCTCTTTTTTTAATTTAGCTAAAAAAAATGATAAAAATATAAGTTTAAGTCAGCAATTATTTTTAATCACATATTTTATGGAATTTACAATTTTTATCAACTTCTAAATCACATATTTAATCATTTTTTATCAAAATTTATTTAAAAAAAATTCAATTTTTAGCAAAACCAAATGAGGACATAATTAATGCTAGAGAGAGATCACATTTATCTATTTGTCGTCAAAACATCCCATACGTGCACGCCGGAGTCATTTTTATCGTCAAAGGCCTATCACGATGCACAATTTCTTATTTGGAGCGCGACACTTGAGCCTAGAAGTGCCTCATCTCAAATTTTAAACCATTAGAGATGAGAGTACACACACTTAGAACTACACACATGAATACCTATGTGCATGCATATGCATATACTTTATGGACACACACACACACACACACACACAATATCTGTATCATGCAAAGTCAGCAATAGTATTTTTGATTCTTCTTAATTATCTATTCCATTCAAATATTGTAGGGTCTGGATTCGGGTCTAAGCTAAGCTATGGATCTGGCTTTTTCCATATGAGAATCAAGCTACCAGAAAAGGACTCAGCAGGAGTGGTCACAGCTTATTATGTACACATTATCAGCAATATTATTATCCTATTAAAAAATAAAATTTAATAAAACGTTCTAATTTAGAGTTTTTGGTTTTATAATTATTAATGCAGCTAACTTCACATACAAATTATCATGACGAGCTGGACTTTGAATTCTTGGGCAATAAGGAAGGCAAACCTATTACTCTGCAGACAAATGTGTTTGTGAATGGACTAGGAGACAGAGAGCAAAGGTTTCTTCTTTGGTTCGATCCTACTGCAGATTTCCATACTTACAAAATTCTTTGGAACCAACATCATGTGGTGTAAGAGAAAATACTTTACATTACTCCTCTTCCATTTATTTATTGTACAAACAATTGAATATTTTGTTATCTTGAGCTTTTTGGCGATTCAACATTGTCAAACTAGACAATTGTCTTGAATCGCTTCAAATCTCACTTCCACTTATTTATAAAAATTTCTAGTGTCAAGCTATTTGATAAGGAAATTAAAACTAAGGAATTTTTTTTTAAATTTAAATTTATGATTTGTTTGGCCTCTATTTCTTAAAACTCATTTTCAATCACGTGTCATTTGGACCCATAATTTCTATCGACATCGTAACCACACATTTTACGAATTTTTATTAAAATCTACTAAAATATGATTTTTATCTAAACCAACAAAGACTTTAGTTTTCAACATGCAGATCAAATTTATTTATTTATTTATCATGGGCTTGATAGTGCATAATTTTCATAAAATGGTAATAACAAAATTTGAACTCATACATATGAGGCGCTAGTTTGATTTACTTCGTATAAAAGCATAAACTGTTAGTTATGATCATAGTCATATTTATTTATATAAATTTTGTCTTCGACCAACTCTATTAGACAATAAATCCTAGCTTCATTTACTACATATATAATAATATTGCAATAAAATATGTGTGCAGCAATACATATCACCACACATTATATACATGTATGGCTATTCTGGATCAATTATTTCTTTTATGAACGTTTTAGTTTAGTGTCATCAAATTTTGCTCATCGAAAAGTTAGTTTTTCAACATTCAAATAAGCCAGTTTAATCAACTTTGAATTTGGTCAAATCGAAAATGAATTAACTTTTGAGTCGATCCTTGGAACTGAAGCCTCTGCATCACACTCCCTATTTATTTTTATATAACATGCATTCTTTATTTATTATTTCTCTAGGTACTATGTTGATGACATCCCAATAAGAATATTCAAGAACACCACCAATATTGGAGTGAACTACCCATCCCAACCAATGCAAATAGAAGCCAGTTTATGGAATGGGGACAGTTGGGCCACAGATGGAGGCCAAACCAAGACTAATTGGTCGCACGCACCATTCAAAGCTCACTTTCAAGGTTTCAATGTTGATGGCTGCCCATTAGATCAAAATTCCATTAATGTACGACAGTGCTATTCATCAAATTATTGGTGGAATGATAAGAAATTTTGGAAGCTTGACAAGAATCAGCAGAAGTCATATCAACGAGTGAGACAAAAGTATATGAATTATGATTATTGTTCTGATAGGTCTAGGCATCCAAATATTCCCCCAGAGTGTGTGTAAGAGTACTGTGGTGCATCTTTTTAATTTTTCTTGGGGTTATTTCAAGAAAAAATGCTTAAATGTTTGTGAAAGAAAATCAAGAAGAGTCTGTGAAGATAAACAATTTTTAAAAATAACAGATAGGTCTGTTCGCGGCATTACCCGATTCAAGTTCAAGAGATGACAAAAAAAATTACCATCATGCTCATCTAGAGAATTTAGATCCAACTTGGACGCTACCACAAATCACCATCGTATTCAATTAAAGAAAAAAACATTAGACAATCCATAATCAGTGGGAAAGCAATATGGGACGAGGAACGATTCATGGAAGTATCTGTGGCTAGAGATAGACTTTAGTCGGGGATACAAAATTACCAGCTAATAATTTCAAGATCACAATCCAACAGTTACAACCTAGATATGGTACAGCTTTGTCACACAAAATTGTTGTCAACTGTTGAGAACATGTTGAGGACACATTTTGATAGGATGCGATAGAAGAGAGGTGATAAGCTCGAGTAACTGAGACATAAGCCCTACCCGATAACGGATGCCTCTTGATAGGAAGGTTTGATGTATCAAACAAGTGCTATAAGACGCTACTTCACTTTGGCTTTCCATGCATAATATTTTTTGCTTTCTTGCTTGTATCTTTTCCATTCTCTAAGGACCGCAAGAAGCACATGCAGCG
>CAIGRB010073635.1:21463-40152 GCA_903798255.1 Fraxinus quadrangulata | reverse complement strand
GAAAGTCTCCTAAAATCTTGTGATTAATAAGAGACAAATTTTGAGATTTTATTTTATTACTTTCTGCTTAAAAGTAAGTACCATGGAGACTTTTATAAAAGTCTCTAAAAGTCATAAAAATTTGAATACCCCAAGACTTATCGTTACTTTTAGAAACTTTTTAAAAATTTAGAAAAGTCTCAATTAAATACATCAATACTTTTAGAGAATCTCCAAAAGTCTACATTGAATACCCCTAAACTTTTTAAATCTCAAAAAGTTATTAAAAGTCTCAATTGAATACACCCCTTTAAGAAAGAAATACATATACCTTAATGGCAGCACCCAAGGCATCCAGCAGATTCCCACCTGAACTAACCACAAGACCATCGATATAAATATCCCAACAAACCTTGACCTCAACAATTGACAGAGATGAGAGATCGATTCCAGCCCCTGTGGTGAAATTTATGCAAAGGGGAAGTTACAAAGGTTTACAGGTTTATCCAGTTTCATGGCACATGGAGTAATATGAGATTAAATTATTGAGCATTTGTACCTGCTCCACTTTTACCACCCAAGAGACACCGCTGACATGCAGTAGACAGCTCCATAGATAATTCCTCACTACCTCTGCCCTGTGTGAATAAAAGAATCAGAAAATTATGGGACAACCCCCTCGAGATGGGGAAATTGGGAAATTGTAGTTTTAAAAAGATGGCAAAATCAACTGTTACAGAAAGTAATATAAACTGCCACGCGTATCCTTAGATAAGAGGGGGGATCAAATCGTAATATTGTGATCCAAACCAAGAGAAACTATCGTGTTGCAGCAATGGATATGGCATCGCTAAAATGAGACAGTTTAAATTTACCCTCCAATAATCATTTAAAAAATCTAAATGTCCACAGATCTTTAATGTTTGGTCATTCAAATTTATTGATCAAAAGCTAGTTTTTAATAGTATAAGAATAGAGAAGGGTATCCTGTTCTCAATAAACACAAGAGGGAATGACTCTGACAACGATCACTCAAACCTAACAATCAACAACTACAATGATGATATCAGCTGTCTAAGAAATGCATAAAATTTTCTACAACAAAGAATATTCGAACGACATTCACAACAAAGAATATTCGAACACGGAATAATATCTATCTGTAGCTCTACCTTCATTGGACAAAATAATCATCCAAGTAATACAAAGAGCTTATTGAAGTGATCCAAAACTTAATTATAGCTAAAGATTGACAACAAAGTTGCATTTCATCCCTGGAAATGCTACCTAATAATAACTAAACCACGTTAACCACATGTAAGAGAAACAAGAGAGGGAAGCATTAGTGAATCACAGAACGTGTCATTTCACAAAGAAAAAAGTGAAGATGGAGAAAAGAAGACTAAATTAGAATCCCAATAACATTATCTTACATCCCCCTTGAATGCACAATCTTACACAGTTATAAGCACAATATTGAAAGGTGGTCTCCTCCTCTCAACCCACCACTCTCCATATACAGTCACTTACAAGCCTTTGAGTTCCACACACTTAAAAGCACAATTTCTAATGTCTTATATAGCACCATGGTCTATTTACTAGGTGAACTATTAGAAGATGTTCCAGAATGTCATATGCACAAAAAATTAAGCTAGAAAATTTTGATGTTTCATAAGTATTGTATTTGCTTCAACTAAGAACATGTTATCATTTCACTCATATTTTTAATATCGAGAAAATAAACTCGAGCCCCCAATTACATATAACTAAGAAGCAAATAGAGAAATTAACAGAACCTCAAAAGTTGGTGCAGCTGTTGGACTGCAATCAACATATATGGAAACCTATCCTTTGTCAGGATGATATGCATTTGGCTTTCCAAGCTCAGCCTGCATATGAAAGACTGGTTGTAAATGGTAGCAATTATCATTAATCAGAAAAAAACACTAAGCAACACCAAATAAGGGTCGGCAGGCAGTTGCCAATAGGGTAAATACTAATATGGAGTGTAATACCTTCACACTAGCAATCACGTCTGTTGCACCCATCTTGACTCTTGCTGAACCACTTGCCTTTTCAAAGACCACAAGGACAAAACATTTAGCATGAAAATATCAAAAGTATGCAAAGATTTAATCTGTAAAACCACACACACTACACCTGTGGAATGACACCAGCCTCCACAAAAATGGGCTGGTAAGTTAATCGTTTACGACCATCGATTCGTATATCTTGAGCGATTCCACCCTTTATAAAGTTCCTCTACATGGGAAAGCCCCACCATACTGTACTAATGTTGAAGAACATGGATCAAACTTTAAAAAGTTGATTTAGAAAATGTTCAACGACAATGAGAATGATATTGACACATAAAGAATAAGTGAAATAAGACAGTGTTGTAGATGTCGACACGTGAAATCAACAAAGACAGACCTTTCAAGTTACCATTGTTCAATTAAATTGGCAGTGAGATAGTCTGCCGAATGCAATGGGACTTGGTTGTCCAAGATGAGAATTAGTGAAGAGATTGAGTACTGAACTGACCAGTACAATCCTCCCTCCCTCTCACTCTGAAAGTACTTAAATCAGGAACCCTAAACCCATAATTTCCACTCGCTGATTTTCTTCTTGATCTTTTTGCTGCCTTCCCTTTTTCTTTAAATCTCTTCTTTACCTTTTTTGGCAGTTGACAAATTTGTTTCTGTGCAGTAGAAAATTCTGTGACTAGCGAGGATGAGCTTGTGGAGATGCAATGGCAAACTGAAGGGTTAGGGTTGTGATTATGGAAGCTGCATGTGTGTAGGAAAGAAATCGTTTCTACTATTTTAGCCCTTAAAATGGTTAATTTTTTTATTATTTATTACTTATTATTTTTTCTAAACCAGAAAAACCAGTCCAAGGTGTCGACCTGTTCAAGGTTTGAGCAATTTTTAACTAAGGTGGTTCTTATCAACAACTGAACCGGTTTTCTGGCTGCTTCCAGTTTTCTAAGATGGTCCAAGCCCGTTTTAAAAACATATTCAAGGCCTTGCTTATTATTGGTTTTCAGAACCAGAAATGGCAATATTGTTTATATTGTAAAACCAAGCACTTGGGATCACCCACAAGGTTTGAGTTCTATATACCATTCAGTTTACACTCGGTTAATACTTGTTCTTTTACATTTCAACCCAGAACCAGCCCGTTTCAAACAGTTACCCTACTGTACATAAAATAGGAAAATAAGAACAGAAGCTTCTCTCTCTGTGGCACCCCTTACATATCTCTTTTCTTTTTTATAAGACTCAAAAAATAATTATAGAAGCTTTGCAAAAATAACAACTGGAACCATAACACAAGCTGCCCGCAACTTGCATAAGATTTTGTAATAATTATTCAAAATCTACTGATAAAAGGAAACAACTGTGCATGAGCATGTTAATAAATTTAGCAATTTTTTTTTTCCCGGGAAATGGAAACCAAACACCAAAAAACTCGAGATTAACAAATAGGACCTCCAATAACATGATTTTTTTCTATTCAAATATTGCCCTAATTGGAGGCATAACAAGCTTCAGATCCCGCCACCAATGAAGTATAAATAATCTTTTGGATGCATATCCATTCACAACGGAAACTACATACCCAAAAATCATAATCTCTCAATGTCACGGTTTTCAACAGGAACTCGGTAAGCCAGCATTAATTTTTTAAAAGGACGGAGGATATCACGTATTCTGCCTCATGCGATTACAAAAATTAAAAAACAACGAAAAGAAATAGAGCAACAGCAAGAAATCCAAACTCAGATAAAAGAAGGGGAATCCGAAACCCAATTGAAACGGAAAAGGGGGATAATTTGTGTAACGAATGAAAGCAATTGCCTGTTCGGGAAATCCGAAAATACCTGTTAACTGTTCCTGATTCCAGTTGTCAAACGTCGAACCGCCGTGCTCTGCGGAGTGTACTTTTCTTCCAATTTCTCGGCATAATTACGATGTGCAAATGATTAATGTGCCCAAAAATCAGCCCAATTCTCAAATTATTTTGTCTGAAACAAACATGGATCGAGCCATCGAGTAATCTGGGCTTTTGAACACCTGAAACTTCTTTTTTTCTTTTTGCGCGCCTCTCTCTTTTAACTATTTTGTACATACAATCTATATATTGTATATATAACTATTTTTGAGGTTCATATATTTATTTCTCAAAATATTATACATATTCTTATTTTACTTTCATCTTTCAAACTACCACCAATATTCTCATAATCGTACCTGGCCAACCACAAAAATCGAGAATCGATCAAAACGATGTATCTGATTGTTTCTTAAAACCATAGTAGTCAAGAAAAGTAAAGAAAAATAAAATTTTTTGACTAACGAGTGATTGAACTGGAACCAGTTTACCATGTAATAATTTTCTAAGTTTTTCGACTTGTAAGTTTTATATTAACTAGCAAGGTATTAATACTCTTTAAAATATAACACGTCAAAGTAAAATTTAAAAATTACACGAAAGTCTCACCTAGCATTACAAGTGGAATTTTGGATACATGTGTGAAACTCTCATAAATATTCAAGAAGTTTTGAACCTTATTAAACTTGGGTCGAACTAGATTATGCTCATTTCAAATTTCGAACATCTATTGTAATATTGAAGGCCGAAAAGAATGCCTCTCCTTTCAAAACTTGTATTTGGCAAGTTTTTAAACTATACGATCAAGAGTGATATGGTAACATTCATCGAAGCGAATAGAGACCTCTTTATCCGTCTTCGAGCAACTTATAATTTTTAATCTAACAGGGACAGATTGAGACATTGACATATTAAAATTGTCTCTCCCCCCTCTTCTTCCTCGGCTAACTCTCTCCTACTAACTTTAGAGGGATGATGATGTGCTTCTTAGCTATCATCGTTCTCCAATCGAATGTTTGGATATGAGCTGTACTTCACGAGGAGCCAAACGGGCATATGGCCTCTTAGACAAGGAGCAAGGACGATATGATGCACTGTTGGATAGACCATGGTTTCAATCAGGTGGTTCATGACTAGGCTAAAAAAGAGTCTCAAACAAGGGGAATGTCGGAGTTGATTATGCTAAGATAACATGGAACACTTAGATACATGTGTGAAATTCTCGTTAAAATTAAATTGACTCAGATCAATCTCACTCGAAACTTACAATATATATGCAAAGCCAACTAATCCATATCCTAACTCTTAGACGGACACTTCTTGTTTAATTTTGTTAAAAATTAATTTTTAAGTAGATGATTTAATTTTTATTAACTTTTTTCACTGAACCAGAAGCTGAAACATTACAGTAGATATCTGTCAGGCGGCTAAATGCCCCAAACGTGCGACCCCTCCCCCTCGTACCTATATATATGATTCACTCCTTCAAGCATTTCACTCTCACCTCAACCACCCCTTTCTCTTTTTACAGTAAACTCAACACCTACCATACTGCACATTCAGTAGAGCGATTTCTCTCCTTTTTTCCTTTATTTTTTTCTTGAAAATGGGCAATTGGAATCGGAGATATGTGCCCAGAAAGAATCACCGATATGATTATGAAGATCCGCCACCTTCTCCTCCGAGAACCCTCCAAACTCGATCACGGCATTCCGGTATATATGTGTGTGTGCGTATGTGGGTTTTTCTTGGAATTTATGCTTAGGCTATTTTATACTATATGGGTATGTCGGTTTTTGTTGGATTTATGTTTAAATTATTTTAAACGTGTTCGTCGTCCTGTTCTATTTCTCCTAATTCTTGTATTTATTTGAATGCATTTTTCATTCTTCTGTGTTGAATGGCGGTTGTTCAAGAAATGTTGCTTGGTTTACCATCTATGGGAAGGACTAGCTTTAATTGAATTAGAATCTTATCCCTGCTTGGTTATAACTTATACTAGAAATCAAATTTAGAATAAAGAATTACCATTTGGTTTAAATCATAATTGGAATAATCTATATTTTTCCTTTGTGGGAGATAAAAAATTTCAGAATTTTGGGGATCAAATCATCTCCTTGTGCACCTAGACTATATTAGAGCTCGATATTAATTGAGTTTATACTTTTGCAGCTATGGATTACTCTATTAAAGTCAAGTTGGTTTCTTTTTGCCCTACCAACTTCAATCGAGATTGTTCATTTCTTTCTGCCAATTTAATCAAGTTAAGAAACCACTCAATTTAGATTCTAGTTGTGCAATTCACCAAAATTCTCTACTGTAATTGAGATCTCTCAACAGGGTTGAGTTCATTTTTCCCAACTCGACTGCAGTTGAGTCTCGACTAGGGCTGATTTGGGCAATTGTACAAAAATGTCATTTCTTTTTTCTCTTTCCACTTGCTGTGAAGTCAAAGCAAGAACTTTAAGGTCAAGATTTTAGGTTAAGAATTTGTGAGCTGCATGCTTTTAACTCTTCAGTTTTGTATATTTTTGCAATTGAAGAGAAAGTTGAAATATTTATTTCCAAGTGACTGATGCTTGCGATCGCATGAATGAAAAAAGATAAAGTGAACTAAAGAAACAAAATGCTAGTTAAAATAAGTTAACCAGTTCTAATGGCAACTTGTAGGTGAATTTTCTCTTAGAAATGCACACCCTTTCTAAAAGAGAAAAATGTGTATAATTGGAAGGTTTTGAAGGGTCTAAAACACGTAATGCCACTAGTGTACACTGCATGCTTGGTAATTTACATGACCGTAAGAATTAATGGCTGTTTGAGGTATCGTATAATGAAAGCCATATAAATGCCACGTGGTAACATGGAAATAATATCATGCATAATGTGGTCTAAGTTATTAAAACAGCTAATAACTTCGTTCCTTTTTCCTGTCATGATTTGGAATCTGATTATGGTGGTCTTTTTTGTTCTTTGTTCTTTGTTTTTTTGGTTTTGGTTTTGGTTTTATTTCTTTGTTGATCGTCATCCATGGAATGCACATAATTGTCTTTAGATAATTTAACTTGATGAAGCTACTGTCCGAGAGAGTTGATGTATTTTTGAATACAAAAGTTTGTTGCTCCAGAAGTGGAGGGACTTTAGTATGGCATTATGATAATTTTGTCCTTCTACGGAAGGAAAAAACTAGGATCAAGGTATTTCATCCATAGTCGTGTTTGCAATATACATACTCCAAGCAACAAAGTATTGTTATTTATTTTTCGGTTGTGCTATATGTACATTACAACTTACAAATTATTTCCAACACATGACGTGGCAAGATTTGACTTAAGTCAAAATCTCACCACCAAATAAAACAAATTCCCCAATTTCTTTTTGCCATTAACCCATATTACGCAAGCACAACCGTTTAAGTGATGAAAAGAGTTTTACAATTTTAATTCAATTTATCGCGGCTTCATCGATCTGTAAAAAAATCTGTAAATAGTAATGTATTACAAGCATTTTTCTTTATTTTTTGGGTTGATTGTTTGCTTCTGATGGAAAAAACCTTGTGTTATGTGACGAAAACAGTTACGGTGGCACGAAGCTATGTAGATTAGCCCTGGGGACATAATTGAAATTCGCTAATGGGATAAATTGTGTCACCGAAAGATCAATTGTTAAGAATTGGAGATCAAACCATTTAACTCTTTTGTTCCATATGTAAATAACAATATTGCCCATGTACTCCCATGTTCTTCTTTTACCCAGGTCATTGCAAGATGAATCATTTGAATTTTGGAAACACGTAAATCTACCTTTTGAGATGCACCTCAAGGAGCCAACTGTTATTACTATTCTAGACTAATACAATGAGCCCCTATTTGAGCCCTATTCTTTAAACTCCTTTTTTCCTCAAATTCATTTTCAATCATACATTCTCAAAATATCACTATTACAAAATCTATTATTACAAAAAATGTCGCTCAAATAAACCCCGAGTTTTCTTACCAGTTACCTTCTGTGTGTAAAAGCATTAAATTTTTTCATGTTTAGGCTTCACTTTTTCTAATTTTTTGTCTTTCCTCATGTGAATATGCTTGTGTAGTTGGTCAGCCATCGAAAAAAAGGAGAGAATAATGGAGGAAAATTCTAATATGTAAAATAGTTTCATTTTAATTTGGTTAGTAGGCTCTTCTTTCTATGTGTACCTCTTGTTGAACTATATCTTTCTAGTCTGCTCTTTTAATTGCAATGGGAGATTGTTTGTTTTTTTTTTCTATCATACTTCTGCGAAAAAATCGTGTCTTAATTTAGCATGAAAAATGCGCTTTGTGTTGGAAATCGTGAAGTATGATTTATCTTATTATCATTTCTCATTGAAGGATTCAAGCATGCTGGTGTGCCATCATGGGAAATAGATTACTGCAATTCAGTACGAGTTCCATGGTACAAGATTTTGGCTTCCAAAAAGTATATATGCTGTTATCCAAGTGTGGACGAGTGGGATGCTTCTGCTGGGGAAGAGGCATTGAATGACGCAAAAGAGCGATACTGGGCAAATATCAATGGTCTTGTCTGTGATAATCCTTTACCTAATCCAGATTTATACATTGATGAAATTGATTGGAATTCATATATCGATCCTGAGCTGGTGTCTGATTTAGATCGCCAATTCTTTAATCCTGATAGTGTTGACAAAGTTGACAAGTTGGACACTATAAAAGAAGAGGTGGATACTGTTCTCGAGTGTGCCAAAGCAAAGGATGATAAGGACCAATCTCATTGTGATAACCCATGGGAAAGTAATCTAGAAGAAGGTACAAGAAATTTAATTGATATAAAGCAGGGATGGAATCAGTGGGATGATTCTATAAATTTGAAGAATGTAAACCCATGGGAGGAGAGCCACAGTCAACTTGGGGTTTCCTTAAAGGGCAATGCATGGAGAGGTGAGAATGAGTCGTGGGGTAGGAACCTTGGGCCTAATGAAACCTGGCCGCCTGCAAATGTTGATTATACAAGTGGCAATCATTGGAATTCTGGTACACAAATTGCGGATGCAAGACAAGGTGGGTGGAGACAAAGAGAAAATAGTTCTTGGCATTGGAATACTCGTGGTCGAGAATTAACGAGCTCGATTAATTGCAGAAATCCCCAGGAAGGCAGCATCTCGAAAGGTGGTGGATATTCCAGAGAGAGGTCTTGGGGGGAAAATGGGAATGAATCCTGGGGTCGGAAGCTGTCGGAATATCAAAGTAACAACACAGATTATTGGGATTCTAGAAGATTGAGGAGAGGTGGAAGAGCCTTCAATGGTGGTTACCGGAAGAGGGAAAGTTCTCCACAGCATACAAGGTATAAAAGTTCTAGGTATGAAGGTGATTTCTGCGGGAATAGTCGTCAATGGTAAAAGAAAAATATTTTGAAGTATAATACTTACAAGAATGAGGTTATAGTTGATTATAAATTCCTCAAAAGTCCAAATCTTTTGGCACAATGGGAGCTTTAGTAGTTGTACTGCAGACTCTTGAATTCCTGTTTGACCATTACTACTCTGTGGATTTACCTTTTTTCCCCCTCACCTTGGGTTGTTTCTGAGGTCTATTGGGTGTTTTAAAAAGAAGCGTTGAAGATTTGAGAACTTTTTTACTCAACCTGATTGAGATTAACTAAGTTGCCTGCAGTCAAGAATTGGATTCTGATTTTGTCGACATTTTGTTCACAGTTCGTTTTGTGTGCAGAAAAAGTATGGTTGGTTTTCTCATTTTTGTTGTTTAAACTTTTCTGTTTATCTCAGTTCGGGTTACTAATGTTATCGTGTGCTGTCTATATACCGAGTTCAAACACGACAACGATGCTATTATAAAATTTGAAAGCTAGTTTCTATTTTAGTAGATTGTACACGCTTGGGCATTGCTGCCATATTTTCATGCTATTCAAAGTGAAATGGAGGCTTCAATTATCGAGGCCAAATAGATGAATGCTTTAGAAACAGAGAACTACGTTGTGTGTATTGTAGTAACATGGGAGATATGTCTGATGTTTCCCCCTCAAAATCACTTATGAAATGGCGTGGAATTACACTGATGTTGATCAATATTTGACGTTTTTCTGAGTCGATGTCCCGGTCGGGTTTTAAAACATAAGTTTTGGTCACTTTCGACTATAGAAACTAGTAAATCATCCTCTGCCAAAGACAATCAGTTTACTCAGGTAGCAAAATGTGAGAAGAAAAATAGAATGGAAGGCAGTCATTAAAAAATTAGCCATCGTTTTTAGGGAAAATTGCAGCTGGGATTTTAAAGTTTCACTCTGTTGTAGTTTCATTTGTACTTCCAAACCCTTAATTTCGTTGTAGCAGGACACTGTTACTGCCATCTACCACCACCACACAAAAGCTCAAGAAAATACTATACAATCAGAATTACTATTTAACGTATCATATAACACTTTCAAAAAAAGAACTTGAGTTCGACTTTAAAGGATTTCTAGCCGAATCAGGGAAGAGAGATTCCACGAAGAGAAACAGAGGGCTTAAAAAGAAGAGGGGAAGAAAAAACATTATTTTCTAAAAATTTAGTCGAATGTCATACAAAAGACTAGAGAAGCACGATGCACCGAAAAAATTTAAAAATACATAGAAGTTACAATTTATTTTCTGCATAGAAGATGACTTTTATTTCTTTTCTCTTTATTTATTTAATTATTTTATTACGGGATAATGTTAAGTTACAAATGAAAACTTAGTAGGTATAAGCCACAACAATGTGAAAAATTTGGGACCGTAGCTATAATAGTTTTATGGACAATATGCTGCACTTCCAAATTTGAGGTCTCGTGAAATCACGAAAATAAGCTCAAAACTAGTTTGAATTACAACTCAAGTTGTAGGGCAATTGAACTCAGCACAGTTGCAATGAATTTATAAACAATCTAATTTATGGTGTAACAATTTAATTTTTATCATTCTTCTCTTATTTAACAAGTAACAAAAAGTTTCATGCTTCTTAAGTGCAAAAGGTTTTAATATGTTAAGATCGATCTAATCTAATGTAATTTTAATGTACTATGATGAATTGAACAAGATGATTGGATGAGATGAAGGACAAACATATCAAATGTTACACTTTTTTTTTTTGGTTAAATTCGTCCAAGGTTTTCAATCTTTTTCAAGTGTGACGTTCATGTTCCCGACATTTTACAATGTTCACACAATGTTCCAATGGAAACTTCTAATTATCAAAAATAAACAATAAAAAGATATTTCCACTGACACAGGATAAAAAAAAATTGGTGAATATAATTGGACAAAAATAATCGCCGTCCAAAAATAATTGCCAAATTATAATCGTACCATCATCGTTTTAGAATCTACAATGTGGATTTTTGAATGGAAGGATATTAATTTTGTCATCAGCCATCTATGAGATATTTTTAGTCGAGTTGGAACTATAATGTGAAAGATTGGGACAGTGATAATATAAACTAAAATATGAGGACATAAATGTCACTTTTAAGAAAGGTTGGGGTTCCCTAGAGGAATTTACCCTCTTCCTCTGCAAGTCCTCTACAAAAACTGTGGCAAATTATCTGGAAAGGGCTTGAGGAACCGCAAAATGCCACCCCAACCCCCACCGCCCCTCACCAAGCCCCATAAGCCCTACTTCTTCTACGGTCACCGGAAGCCCACTCAGAACCGCCCCACCGTACGTGGAGGCCTCTTCTCCAACCGCCAATTACTCAACCCTAAAAAATTAAGCTTCCCCACCACCACCACCACCACCACCACCACCGAGCCCTTTGACCTCCAAAAGTGGGACCCAGATGACAAAAATAACCAGGGAGCACGATATACGAAGGATCCGTCGGAGCAATTCTTCTCCGTGGCCAAAAATCTATCGCCCATTGCTAGATACATAGTGGATGCGTTCAGGAAACACGGGCAGTGGGGGCCTCAACTAGTGGCGGAGCTCAATAGGTTGCGCCGTGTCACGCCTAAGCTAGTGACGGAGGTTCTGAAGTTTCCCAATGTTGATCCTAGGCTCTCTTCTAAATTTTTTCATTGGGCTGGTATGAAGAAACTTAAAACTACTCCCTTTTTTATCTATGGATGCACGCGTGTTTGAATCTTTCTTTTTTATACATATGGAAAATTTCTCTTGCAATAACTTCATACATAATATTAATCCATTCACTCGTTATAAATTCTGAAATGCTTATATACATAATATTAATCCATTCACTCGTTATACATTCTGAAATGCTTATAGACTCTCACTATAAGAGATATATAAGACAGATTATGTACTGCCTATATTATTGCGGATTAACGGGTGCAATTCTAGAAGACATGATAGTGTAAAAAAAAATTTCAAGTATAGAATAGAATGTTCACTTAAAGCGAATACACACTCGCATGCTGACATATCTCTTGCACTTCTTTTGTCATTAAAAGGAACGGTTTTGGCTGTTTTCTTATGTTTATATTTATGTTTGCCTGCATGTTATTGTCATTCTTAAACGTGGGTCAAAATTTTCTTGTTACGGAATTTGGTGTTTGATTAACAAATCAAGAACCCTTTGAGTTTTTGATACTTTTAGTGAGTGTAATTATAGAGTGCTAGCGACAAGATTCGTTACTTGCTGTTTTTCCTTTTTGAAGAAAAAAAAAAAAGCGGAAGAGAAGGGGTCCTTTCTTACTTGGCATGGACTTTTGTTTGACAGATGATATATTATTGTATGATTTAATCTTCATGACAAATGGTGAAACATGTACATGATTTTTATTTTTAATTAGGAGGGGTTTATTACTTTGAAGCTGCATTAAAGAAATAAAATTAACCTTGCAAGTTATGACTCATTACATGTATGTTATGAGCATTGAAATGAGAGTGAGCAGTTGTAGATAGTATTCTGTTGGTTTATTGTACTTCCTATTGTTGAATCAACTCAACACCATTAAGTTAGGAGAATGATCTATCATGTTATTTGATGCATACTAGATTCATTTGTTTGATTATGCAAATTCACTTGTTTGATTTCTGTGGATTGTGAAGTGACAGTGATCACGATTCTGTGTATTTTCAACCATTTACTTATTATTTGAATTGACTGATAGGTAAGCAGAAGGGATACAGACATGATTTTGCGTGTTACAATGCATTTGCCTATTTTTTGAATAGGGTGAATCAGTTTCGGGCTGCTGATCAGGTGCCTGAGTTAATGCATATGCAAGGGAAACTGCCCAGTGAGAAACAGTTTGAAATATTGATCAGGATGCACGCTGATGAAAACAGGGGTCTGAGGGTGTACTACGTGTATGAGAAAATGAAGAAATTCGGGGTGAAGCCAAGAGTCTTTCTGTATAATAGAATAATGGATGCCTTAGTTAAGACCGATCATCTAGATTTAGCCATCTCTGTTTACAATGATTTCAAGGAGGATGGGTTGGTGGAAGAGAGTGTCACTTTTATGATTTTGATAAAGGGCTTGTGTAAAGCAGGACGGATGGATGAAGTGTTTGACCTTTTAGGTCGGATGAGGAATAATCTGTGCAAACCAGATGTGTTTGCTTACACAGCAATGGTAAAGGTGTTGGTTTCTGAGGGAAATCTGGAAAGTTGTTTGAGTGTTTGGGAGGAAATGCAGAGGGATGGGGTTCATCCTGACGTCATGGCTTATTCCACTTTAATCATGGCATTATGTGAAGGGAACCGGGTTGATAAAGGTTATGAATTGTTTAAGGATATGAAAGAGAGGAAGTATTTGATAGACAGAGCTATTTATGGGTCTTTGATTGAAGCATATGTGGCAGATCAGAAGGTTGCTTCGGCTTGTGATTTGCTAAAAGATTTGATGGACTCAGGATACAGGGCTGATTTGTCAATATATAACTCCCTTATCAAAGGTCTATGCAATGTGCAACAGGTTGACAGGGCTTATAAACTTCTCCAAGTAACAATTCAAGAGGATCTCCAGCCAGATTTTTCTACTATAAATCCTATCTTGGTGTCTTATGCAAAGTTAAAAAGAATGGATGAATTTTGCATATTGCTTGTACAAATGCAGAAATTGGGTTATTGGTTAATTGATGATCTGTCGAAATTCTTCTCTTTTATGGTGGAGAAGGATGACAGTGTAACAATGGCTTTAGAAGTGTTTGAATACTTGAAAAAGAAAAACTATCGTACTGTTTCAGTTTACAATATATTTATGGAGTCTCTGCTCAAGAATGGTGAAGTGGACAAGGCATTAGAACTGTTTCATGAGCTCAATGATTCAGACTTGGTTCCTGACTCGATAACTTACAATAATGCAATTCTGTGTTATGTTGAAGTTGGAAATATACATGAAGCATGTACGTGGTACAACAGGATTAAAGAATCCTCTTCAGTTCCATCAATTGCTGCCTATTATTCTCTTGGTAAAGGCCTTTCCAGAATAGCAGAAGTAGATGCAGTAATAGCACTTGTTCGTGACTGTTTAGCCCATGTTACAAGTGGTCCCATGGAATTCAAGTACACCCTCACAATTATCCATGTCTGCAAATTAAATAATGCCGCAAAGTTAATTGACGTTGTCAATGAAATGGTGGAACAGGGTTGCCCTCCAGACAGTGTTATATATGCGGCTATCATTTATGGCATGTGCAAGCATGGAACAATTGAAGAAGCAAGGAAAGTATTTGCGAGTATGAGGGAGCGCAAATTTCTAAGTGAAGCAGATGAAATAGTCTATGATGAGATACTTATAGACCACATGAAAAAGAAGACAGCAGACTTGGTGTTGTCTGGGCTGAAATTTTTTGGTCTGGAATCAAAATTAAAGGCTAAGGGCTGTTCTGTCCTGTCTAGTTGAGAATGTGAAGAGGTAAGGAACCTATCAACCTCTTAACTACTAATATTCGCACTAGTCAACTTAGAGAAAAACCTGATAACTTTACAAAGAATCCTTGATGCGGAACTTGCTTTAGTACAGTAAATGAAGTTATTTCATGATTAATTAAATTCAATTAAGGCGTACTCCTATAGATATTGATTAAATTCAAACTGCCAGTACATAGTTTTGAATATGTAGTTTCAAGGAAAACAGTGAAGTAAAAATTTGAATACACGACAAAGAGCTTCTACACCTATCTATTGATTAGTAAACTAATGTCTGCACGACAAGATTCGTACTTTGTTTTTGAAGAATTAAGTTGATGAGTTTTGTACTTCAAAATTATGTGATTCTTTTGAACAGAAAACAGTAATTGACGTGGTTCTTTTATGCATTATTTTGACTAAAAGAGATCACTTCTCTCTTTTTTTTTTTTTCATTTTGAAAATTAGTGTCTTGATTCTTGGAAAAGCCACAACTTGCCTGATCTTGTCTAGTAAATGGTGTTTGTTTACAGTTTGTGCCATAAGTTTAGTCATCTTAACTTCCTAAACGGATCATTATAGGCAGTACTGAGGAGTCAGAAGGCCAACATTTCCTCAATTGATTTGCTGGAAAACGAGAGAATGATTGTGAACTTCTTGCCATATGAGACTTGCACAATTGGAGATGCTTGGACTGTGAAGGCTTACTGAAAATACGTACTAATGGGGGTTCAGCTTTCTCCTTTGTGAGTTCTGTAAATATGATATGATGGTCATAAGTTGCAGATTTTTCATTCTCACACACAGCTATAAGTGCTTAAGTGCAGCAATGGATTGATGAACCTTTACAAGAACAGCTGAGCTTTAGGGAGTTCTCTTTATCGTTCTGAAGTTTAGATACAGAAACAATTGAATAGAACCATGACTGCATCATCATACACATGATTCGTGAAAATTATTTGAAAGCTGTAATCGCAGTAATACTGCTGCCTAGACTCTAAAGAAAAGTTGTGCAAGTGTGTCCTTAGTTGTGAAAAGTTCTGCTCGGGGCTAGTTTTGCTTCATTTCAACACATCGTCTCACATAGAGTTACATTTTATCTCTCCTTGGAATAGAATAACCTGGAACCCCTATTCCACATCCCAAGGGATTCATAACATCTTATCTGTCTCATTTTACTATCATGTGAGAAGGTTTGCTAAAAACCGGTGCTCTCTCATCAAAATTCTTTCCCATGTGCTGGTGGTTTTGATGCATGCCTATAGCAGCTTGATCAGACAATTCTAGTCGACCATTTTCATTCAACAAACCGCATAAGGTGACTCCCTGAATACTGCTGCCCAAAATTGGTAATGGTTTTGTGGCTATAAATCTGCCTCCACAGCAATTTGCTTCTAGATTGAAGTTGATTATTTGATATGCATCTGAGAGATGGGTGGAATTCAATCTAGTTTCTTGAAAAAGGTAAATGAACTGCATCTTATATCAGTGCAAAGTCCTTGAAGCATATTGTTTCTGGAGATAATTTCAGGATTGCAGAGACCAACATATAGGGATCAGCATGTAAGAGAGTTGTAAGTGATTGCTTTTCTTGTGTTTGAGGTGCACTTCTGAAGTTGGATTAAGTTAATGGATAGTCAAAGGGACTGATATCGGCCAATGAGTACTTTAAAAGCAAATTAATGGTGAAAATTTCTGGAAATCCTGTTGATGATTTTCTTCTTGTCTGCAGTTTCATTTTCTGCTTCAATGATATTCTGCAGCTTGCAATGCTTCCGAATTCGTCTTTATCATGTGATAGCTCTGAGCTGGTATTTATTTGATCTGGTCATTATCACAATATCAGGCTTCATTCAATTAGCCTGGTCTTTGTGCAATTTCTTCTTTTCGCTGGCTCATAAACAAGTTAACAAGTTCTTTCAGTTATTCTTGTGGACTGTGTTCCCTCCTTACAGCTTTGTTCTGTGATGGAAATATATGGTATTATCGTCATTCACACGAGCAAACCTGATCTGCAGTAAAATCTTACTGTTTGCATCTCACCCAGAAGTCGTGGCTATGTCATGGGCTTCGCATTGCCCCATGCCAATGCCTTTGGCTGTATATGCCTGTGATGGGCAGCTTCAGCGGAGAAGGAAGCAAGGCAGTGTTGGTTTACTTGATGGTAATATTGTTGGGCGGAATTGGCCTAAATGCATGGGGACAGAAGGGAAGGTCGCAGGCATACTAACCGAACTTAGTACTTAGCTGAACGCAGGTAGTAGACTACATCAGTGAGGTAGTTTTTGTTTCTGACGTGAAAAACAACTGATTGGAGGCTGTTACTTGCAGGCCCTTTCATATTTGTACAGTTGCGCAAAGGCTGATGAGATACAGCAGAGTTGTACGTCTTTGATCCTTGGCTGAATTTCTTGTATTGAGAGCAATAAAAGTTGGGTATTTCCGTATATGCTGTGTTCTATCTTCATATTGTACTTTAAACTATTGTTACATTGCATTTTGAGTGAGACGTAGGCTGACTGCTTGTGATATTGCAGTGGCCGCTGAATAATTCGTACTTGAGTTTGGCCCTGTGACACTTCCCATGATATGATGTGATATATGTAATGCTGGTTAATAATAATAAAACTAGAAAAGAATTTGCCCAATAAAATTGCAATTGCAACTGCACTATACAACTAAAATAATCCGGCTGATCAATGCTAGAAATCTGTACATAATCCAAGTATCAGCATATCTAAAACATCGAGTTCTAGAGCCAAAAAGCCTCTCTCTCTCTATAACAATATACACCTCCGCTTGGGTAATGATCGGGAACATCTAAATATAGAAGCACAAAAGAATCCCAGCTGCTGATCTGCTTGCTTAGATCCTTCCAAATCCTTTTTATCCCAGCGAGGAAAAACCCGGTTTCTCCTCCAATTGTTCATATTTGAAAGAAAAAAGCAGTAGCCATGTGGGAGACTTATGCTTCAATTATATGGCGGTCGTCATCCATGATTGGGGGAGACAATGGAGGGAAAGCTGGTTCTTGAGGTGCAAAGGGAATAATTTTAAGAGTTCTTCTAGCTGTCGCCTGAGACTCTATGTTCCTACCTACCTTCCTCGATGAAAATGATTCAGAACCAGAAGTCGTCCTTGAGGAATTACTGCTGTCAACGGATGCTAAAAACTTGTCCTTGGAGAGAGATCCTTGAGCAGATGCAATGACAGCTCCAAATAAGCCGGACTCCCTCAAACCTTGGATGATGGTCTGACACAAGAGCAAGATGAAATGCCTGTTAAATGGAAGACCTTTTTCAACCAAACTGATGAGTGCAAGTGAAGCTTACCATGGGAGCATATATGCGAGTTAAGATTCCCTTCCTCAACAATTTCAAATTGAGAGTTCTATCAGTCCACACAACATGCTCTCGATACCTGTTGCAGAGAAAAAAAATCAATTTTGTTTCATAGGAACAATACATGAATCCAGGAATTTCATTTGAACTAAGAAAATGAACTATAAATATATTTGTAATGCACTCAATACAATTCATGTACAGCAGTGGAACAAGAAAAAAATTCAGTATTTCCAACAACTTGAACTTTACCAGTTTAACATCTCCTCCTCTGTGGCAGTTGAAGCAATTATAAATGCCTATAATTAAATCATAAACACTTTGTCAGCATGAACATCAAACTGATGAGCATAGAAAGGGAGATTTTGAAAGAACTCAACTGAACAATCTGATCAAAGTTCACAAAACAGCTTTTACTAACTGTCCCAAAAATATTTCAATACGACCTCAAATTTAGACAAGTCATAAAATGTATTTAAATATTCCATAAGCTTTTTCTCTGGCAGCGGGGGGAGTTGTCTAAAGGTAGGATTAATTAAATCTTAAATTCAAGGAAGCATATCAAGCCCCTGTTTGTCTACTATTCTTCAAAAATTCTCTCTCTTTTTTTTTTTTTTTTTTTTTA
>CAIGRB010073635.1:0-20638 GCA_903798255.1 Fraxinus quadrangulata | reverse complement strand
ATTTTTCTAACATTTTTTAATTTTTTTTTTTTTTTTTTTTTTTTTTTTTTTTTTTTTTTTTTTTTTCTAAAACTCATTTTCAACCACACATTCTCACGATAAAATATTTTCAAAGGTGCTTATTATTGAAAGAACGTGAGGAAATTCGCTAAAAGATCATTATTGCAACTTCAAATTTATCGAACTATGTGCATGTTTGGAAAACAATTTTCTTAAATTTAGTTATCAAAGTCAAACATTAACTTTAATCACATATTTCGTAGGACACACAACTACTACCCTCTTATCCATGTATCACATTATGCTTCTGTTTGGTTTGGATTAAAATCTAATTAAAATCTCAAGTCAAAGTCAGCAATTAACTTTAACCACACATTTTATGAGATCCACAACTTTTCAACCATACATTTCAACAACTTTTATCAAAATCTACTAAAAATCTATTTTTAATCTCTACCAAACAAGGGCCATAATTTTAGCAACTTATAATTTTATCCAAATAAGCATTAAGTCGTAAAATTTATTTTAGGCACATGAAAGAAAGGCCTATTCAACGTTCAACAAAACAAATATTTATATAATTCCAAAGTAAATTATTTAGTCAATGTTCCTCAAGTGTTTCTGAGCAAATAAAACTTGTCAGACTTAGAAGGCAATCTCATCCCAGCATTTTGAATTTAGAAGTAATTATTTTACTAAGATAGCATTTTTTGCATCCATACTGCAATTTTTTTTTTTTTTTTTTGCTTAGTAGTTATAAATTGGTAACAACTAATCAATCAGACACTGAAATAATGGCTTGATTTCCTGAACTTGCACATCATATAAAAACCAAACGCAATTATGAATTCCTTAGCGTGCAAGTTTTACTTAAGTCAGTTAAAAAGGCTTCAACCTAGGAAAAATGGATGTCCTTAACATTATCTAGAGAATAACTATACCAACAATAAAGAATAAAAATGTACGTGCACAAAGACTCACAGATCTATCGAATTCCAACATAAAGCATCGCTTGACATCCTCCTTCGTAGGCTTACAACCACAACGATCCCGCCTAGAAGTCAAGTCAGAAAACTTGGAATATGTGTAATGTAAAACAGCAGCCTCTTCCAATTTGATCTCGCTATCAAACAGTATGTAAAAACATGTAAAAGACTATTGAACAGAATACAGATGTGTGGTCCAAAATAAGAAAACAGAGATGGTAGATCATAAACAACAAAGGAACACACTCAATACTTTAAGAAATGTATACAACAACTGGATGCATAAATAGAGCAACTTACTTTGGTGTTTTCATGTAATTGTGCCACCTGTGTGCACCATTGGGACGAAGATGGTCTTGGACTCGAGCAGCTGATTTCCCATTTCCATAGGTCAAAAAGTAGTTCGGATTGCCACGGGTTGCCTCCTTATACATGCCAAAATAAGTGTCCTTCGTTAAATGATCATAGTTCTTTTTAAACATTGATACCTGTATGACAGATACAAAAGAAATGAAAATAAATCAGTTCTAATAAATCAATGCTCAAGTCAGTGAAAATATCATGGTATGAAGAGGCTCTCTGCCAAAAATATATCTTAAACAGTCCAAATTGTACTTATTGAAAGTGGTTTTGGGGTGGGGGATAAATACTTGAAAAAGCTACCATGCATAAGGAAAAAAATTAGCATGACATAATTTCAGCTGTATTTACATTGCAGTCCATCAATTCCTTGCAATATTTATAAGCCACTAAAAAATTGTAGAACTCCTCAGGTGAACATTGACAAGAAAATCAAGAAACTACAAGTTGAAAATTTACCTCTGTGAAAGGTTCCTTGATGTCATCTCGTTCAATGCTGCTCTCCTGAAAAAATAAAGGGAGGGGGGGGCATGGTGAAACTTGAGAAGAGCACAGACACGTCTCCTTTTCTTTTCCAATTTGGTTTTGTACGTCAAGCTGGATAGTTTCAATTGTTCCAAGAATACAGCGAGCACAAAAAGAATAGTTTATCTCCCCCACCCACACTGAAATAAAGAGATGCCAAATTACTTACATAATTGGGAAAGATTACCATGTCCACATTCCCAGGCACATCAATTAACAATTGCCTCAAAGAATACTCCCGAGCACCAGCTGGATGTAACAATTCATCAGTGTCTAGATGAATTATCCAGTCAGCGCCAGCATCCTAGAATTATAATACACAAAATATTTTATTAATTCTACAAGAAAAAAAAGGTACATTTCTGCTACACTTCTAATAATCCATACCCTTGCCATGACAATTGCCATCTCCATGTTAAGGGATTGCTTCACAAAAAGCTCATAATTGCAAGGCTTGTAAAAGAAACTTGACAACCATGTTTCATTCCAAATCCGACTGAAGCATCAAGGACAAAAAGGTGTAAGAGAATAATAACCACTGCTAATATATCATGTGGAGATTTCTGCAACTTGAGAGACTAAGCTACTAATTCCACAGAGCTTACAGTAAGACACATGATGAAATATAATTGTTGGTTTACGATTTTAAAAAATGTTAAAAATGTATCCAATGAACCATTAGTTTGCTGTCTATTTCATACTGTCAAGCAAGCTCCAGATACATATCAGAAGTGAATGACCTTTTAGCTTGCTGCTCTTCCAGCTCTCTAGTTCTGTATATTACTTTCACTCCCTGCAAAGGATGACCAAATTACATACCCATTGATTCTGAATAAAACCATTATATCGTTAAACATGGAATAACATAATCATCAGATAGAAGTGACAGCTAACACAAATCCAGAAAAGATATCAACAAGATAAGTTATCAGATAATCAGGTCCCTGCCCGATATGTACATGGAAATAGATGGAGTGAGTTTGGGCAGGAGGCAAGACTAGTAATTGGCAATTGATATAACCTGGTCATAAATTGTAGATGAGTTCTAGTTCACCACTGATGTTCATGTAGACAAAATACTAGCAACTACCATCCCACTTCTCTCAGAGACTAAACACCAAACTGAAAGCCACGTAAGACTCTTAAGACTTACAAAGGAAGCTCCATTCAACTTCTTTTCCCACATGCTACCCATTAAATCACTTGGTAATGTGTAAAGAGTCAACTAATGTTGGGTAGGTTTACATTTAAGCTCCTAAAGGATTAGCAGAATGATATCACACTTTGAATTTCGGAATTAGCACTGGGCTCTTATATTAAAAAAAAAATCAGGCAACTGTCCAATGAATTGCTTTTTTAAGATACTGCTTCAACCAAAGACCAGATAGTTTTCAAGTCAAAGTCATCCTACAATAACAGCTTATTCAGCATTTTATTGAGGTCTAACTTATACATTACCAGATTATCAGTATTTCTTCAGAAATATTGTCAGCTTAAGTCAGCTAATTAGAACGTTTCCCCGTAAGAATACTACAGACTATATAACTTATATAACCATAACCTATTGATACAGCTGAAATCAAGTTACACTAAGGGTCCATTTGATTACAAAGGTGAAAAATGGGTGGAGAGAAAATGTTTTATTGGGAATTGAATTGTCTAGAATTTGTTTTACTGTGAATTATAATTAATTGTGTTTGATTGGTATAATTTTCCACCTGGAAAATTCTGAAAGTTTGGTGTCCGTTTGGCTTTATTTTCATGAAAATTGTCCATTAAAGTGATAATTTTTTCCACCATTTTGTCTAGGAATTTGTTCCACTTGCAAAAAAAAAAAAAAAAAAAAAGAAATGTAAATATTATCATATCGAATACCATTCGTTTGACTTTATTTTGCATGGAAATTGTCAATACAAGTGATAAATTTTTTTATCATTGTGTCTAGAATTTTTTCCAATTGCCAAAAAATGGAAGCTGGAAAATAAAAAAACCAACCAACCCAAAAGAAAACAATTTCCTTGAAATCATGGAAAAGGAGAGCGTGAGCCATGGGAGTGGAAAATGAATTGCTAGGAAAATTTGTGCCATCAAACAATGGAAAATGTGGAAAAGGGAAATTTTTTTCCATATTCCATGGAAAACATGGTGCATCAAACAGGCCATAAGGGATCTGGTTACAAAAAAGGCGTGACATTATATTTAACTTCTGGTGTACATTTTTATAACGTGAAGCAATTGGTCTCTTATGTGTTCTTTACTCATAAAGAAGCAACTCGTAACCGTTCAGTTTTTTATTAGTCACACCTAGTGACTTTTTCAACTGACCACAGCCCAAATATCAATACTAGCCTCTGGTCAAATTTCTTTGTAGAGCCAACTCTTCACTGTGTTTAAAGGACAGGTAATGAGTTTTTCTTTATTTCTTTAGTTGTAATAAAGAAAACACAAGACTATTTTACAATGCAGTGTTTATGCAGATTAAATTTTGACCAGTGAGTGTATAACTAATCTTACAAGCAGCAAAAGAAAACAGCTAGCAGGATACTCACAGGAATGGATTCAAGGACTTTGGACACAGCAGGAGATGCAGCCTTCCCTTCAACAAAAAACAAAAACGTTGACACCCCAATAACTTTATGATAGAACATCCATGGCAAAATCTGCTCTAAGCCAGCAGACGTACTCGTCGTGATACATATCTGCACATAATAGAGGAAGATAGTAAGGTCATTGCCAATCATTTACACTGACACATTATTTATTAGGAAACGAATTTATAATAAAATCAACTATGGAATGTGAAGAACTAGTCAATTACAAGTGCAGGTGGGTTTGATGGGTAAATCACCATGAGGAAAGGACATCTATCAAGTATTATGTGGTTGGATGTAGCTGTTAATTGGTACAAGATTATCTGGAGATAAGTATATCCTACCAACATATCAATTCATAACCAATGTGAGTCAAAATCTAAGCCAATTTTCTACGTGGATAATTCTCAACTCAATGATCATTTATTACTGCATTATCTCATCTTCAATTTGAACATAGGCTTCATATAACATAAACTTTGAAAAAGACCAAATGGCATGAAAGAAATGTGATACCAGATCCATCTGTTTCAAAAGCTGAAAAGTCCTATTATTTCCAGGATTTATAAAGGCATGTACCAATAGTAACAGCGACAGTCTTGTTTAAACATCTCTACCTCTGTGTACTGGAAAAATATATAGAACTCCCAGTTTTTGGGAAAGAAGTGTGCTTCCCACCTAATCCTAAAATGCAGTGATCTTTCAAAAGATTTACTTTGCACTTTATATTAAGAGTGTGTTTGATTGGCGTGGAAAATATATCCTAGAAAAGAAAATATTTTCCTTATTTCGAGGAAAAGAAAAACTTGCTCTCAAAGAAAATGTTTTCCTTAAAGAGAAGGAAAATTATGCATATTTTTAAAAGGAAAATATTTTCCTTGGAAAAATATAGAAATCAAACAGTTCAATTAAAGTAGAAAGTTGGGCGGAAAACTGACATTTTCCAAAACAAATGCAATCAAACGCACCCTAAATGCAAAAAGTGAAGACAAAATTAATAATCTGAGAAATAAAAAAATTTCCCCAAACAACATCCAAAAATCGAAGTCAATGAAATAAAGTCTAACCGATGGAACTATTTTCTCTGAAAATCCATAAACGCCATAAAAACAAGATTTCAGTTTAATTTTATTAAAACAAGATGCAAGACCCTCAAAAACTTAAATCACACAAACAAACAAAATTCAAATGACATTAACAAAGATCACAAAACCCCAAGACAGATCAAAACCAAAAAAAAAAAAAAAAAAAAAGATAGAACAAAAAAACAAAAATCATACCTTGGGCTTCAGATCGGAATCAAATTTAAATTTCCAGTCTCTGTAGTAAGGAAACGACGCCGTGTTGGAGTGTCCCAACAACATAGAACAATCAAAGGAATGCGAAGAAGATGAGTGTCCCCCGGTAGCAAGAGGGGAGGAGTCCATGCCGGGGAACTTATGGGACTCATCGGGTGACCATCGGGAGATGGGATCGTCGACGCCACCGCCTCGCCACTGAAGGAAGAAAGCGAAGAGAGAGAGTGATAAAGGGAGAATGGTCAGGAGGAGGAGAAGCTTCACAATGAAGGAGTGATTGTTCGCTGCAGAAGACGGTGGCTGCGGCCTCAGGGAGGTATGCAGACCCGCCATTGGACTGTTGGAAAATCAAGAAATGGGCCAGTTGTGGTGGGGGAGGAACTTTTGGAGGTTTTATATTGCCGGTTACTCTGGGGACTGGGGAGGAAATTGTAATTTCTCAGAAAATAAAGGACTTATGAGAAATTTTTAGTGTGGTCCAAAAAGTTCGGATACTGCCATTAAATTGTAGGTGTAAACCTAGGGGTCAACGAAAATTGGCATAGGTATCACCGGTGTTTGTGATTTGAAGGAGTGTGGTTTAAATAATGATTATGATTGCAATCATGTCAAGCTTAACATAAATCACAATATACACATGTAAAATTATGCCATTTGTACCTTTTGAGATTATATTTTAATTTACCTCACCCCACCTTGTGTGGGATCCGCCCCCCATGTGAGGGGCAAGATTGTACGCATGTATTTGGCACCTATTTTGGGTGTGTGATAAATTTTGAAATAATAATCGATGGAAGAATGTATAGTTGAAAAATAAAGAAAAAATTTAGATTTGTGTGTAATATTATTTTATTTGAAAAATGTATAGTTATAATTAAGAAAGAGAAAATTTTGAAAAAAAATAATGAATGCCAAACACAAGCATGTAAAATTAAAAATATATTGCTAACAAGAATAGTGTCACATGTACATAACTCATTACATAAAGGCTTGCACTCGCTGAGTTGGCATAGTGGGAGGAAAAGTCAAATTCTCGTCAATTTGTGTTAAAAAAAAAAAAAAAAACCAAAGCAAAAACTAAAGCAAAAACAAATTGAGTTAAAAATGCACCCCTCTCTCCTTTCACATAATTTTCAATTCATTTGGAGGCAAACCAATTGGAAGGTGAGGAGAACCCACAGTCACAATATTTCGACTATAAAGGCGATGAAATCTGCCTTTTTTCCTTCTGAAACATATTTTGTCATCTTCAAGCCTAAAACTCCAAAAAACGAAGCCCTAAACCTAATTTGGACCGAATTTAGATCACAAAACTCAACAATGTGCCATCTAGAAACTAGTTCGAAAAATCTAAAAGTTCTCAAAAGATATGAAACCTATTCAAGCTTCGTAATGTAGTTTCAGCTTCAGTCTTCATATTCTTGAACTAATCAGCTTGCAGTGAATTTTAAAGCTTTTTCCATGATGTATAGGTGCCCTTGAACCTAACTAATGCAAAGATGTGTAAAAGGCCGAAGAAGGATTTTCATCTACGTTCACTGCTGAGGTGATTATAGTACTTATTTGTATGATATTAGTCTTAGAATGTCTGTTATCAAATGATTAATCTACTTGTACATAATCCGTAATCGAAATTATCAATGTTCTTCATAGGAACTCCAGACAAACACATTTTCCTCTCAACTATGAAGATGCAGGGAGACGGGATAGCTTTGAAGTGTTGTGATTGCAACAAATAAGAAGCTACATGATTTCTTTTGTTTTTGGGGGGCTAAAGATGATATTATATCATGTCATAGGTAGTAATTGGGTTCTATGATTTTATGTAGAACATTAATTATCTATTGTAAAAGTTTTTGGGTTCATAGGCACTACTTTTCTGATTCTTTTTCTTCTCATAAGCCAATTATATTGTGTTATATATAATAACGCTTAAGATCAATTTATATGTTTCAACCTTTCTGTTCTGTGTATGTAAAGTGAAAAATTGAAGCATATGTTTTCAGGTTCAACAGCATAAGATTTAGGAGTCGGGTTTGAAGTTGGAGTATATGGATTTTGGAGAAAATATACAGTGATGATGATTCTTATGTATAAGTGATCCTTTGAAAACCTGCAGGTGAACGAGATTGTGAACAAGTAATAAAGTAGTGAATAGAGTGTCGAACCCACGAGGTCTACGTGTTTGATCGAGTTAAAATTAATTGCAACTTTAATCGAATAGTAAACAAATTTTGTGATTTTTTATACTAATCCCTAAATTATTAATTGAACTAATGAAAATAAGTAAATGTGTTTTTTTCAAATATGTGAGATGCATTGTTAAGATGTCGAATCATCTTTATTATTCTATTTTTGTGTAACAATTAAAGTGACAATTTGAAATCATTCATGTTGGTCAATATTCCTAATTTAATTGAAAGCCTTTCTCGATAGCAATCAAACCTTTATCTCTCGATGAAAAATACAAACATGATAAATGCATTAACAAGTGTTAGAACATCTATTGAAACCATATAAAACATAGAGGTATATCTCTATCCTCTATCGAACCTTACAATATTTATTATATTGTGCTTAAACCCTATTCTCTCTTTCGATACAATAAAATTAACTAATAATTCAGTTGGTGATCAAACAATTGAAAAGAATGATAAAACGATAATAAACATCCACAAACCAAATCAAATTAAAGTCAGAATAATTAATTTAAAACTAAAAATATCATAACAATGGTTCATTTCATTCTAGCAATGTATAAAACTAGCATCACATATTGAAATTACAAGAAATAATATTTAAGTGCAAAGACATAACCTGGATTTTTGTTAAATTGAGAAGATGAAAACGAATCTTAAAATCTTTAATCTCTTCAATGGTTTCTTGATAAATCTCCACTTGTGCTTTCTATTCTTTGTCCAAAAATCAAGTTTGAATCTTCACTTGATTGAATTTTTGCAAGTCCCCTTCAATTCTCTCACAAAAACTATGAATTTTTCTCATTGGATGATAATAATTGAATATTGTAGTATGAAATGTATATGAGAGGTCTCTAATATATATTCTGCTGTTAGGTATTTGTAGAAGTAGAAAATTGGTTGAAAATTACGTCCCAAAAGAGTTCTAATCGAATAAGGAAAGTTGCCTTTGCGCGAGGATTTTTTGTTTCCGCACAACATAAAACTTTCTCTTCGATATCCAATTGAGGAGATTCAAAATGAGTTGGAAAGCTAATTCAAAAGGTTAGAAATAGCCCTATCCTAATTATGTAATGCTGGTTGTTACTGAAGTGAATGTAAGCTCTTAATGAAGTTCAGTACTAAGTATAAGTATCTTTAATAGTAACAAAGATACTGGAAGAACTTTATCTAGATAAACTCCGAGGTGGTGCCGCTTCAATAGAGAGTTAGAGTTTCTCTCTTAAAAATTTGTTAAAAAGAATGAGCGTAAGGCCATATTAGCGCTAAACGAGATTGAGGAACTTAAGAACATGTAATACTTCTGTGTGTTTTCTTATTAGTATTGTTATATGGAATAATTGGTTCAAGGCTTTCATGCTACCTTTAATTCCGAATTTACTTTGTTTGAATTACACTATGGTTAGATTCAAATCGAAATATATCTAATCTTTACGCACGAGTATTGTACATTTTGAGCCATTTCGTGGGTGTTGATTGAGACCCATATATAGATGTCTCATGATCAACACAAAATATATTGAAAACAATATTAAAACCAATTGAAATCATATTCCATTCCAAAATAGAAAAGATCAAAAATTCTTTTCATTCATATTCAAAATTCCTTCTTGTGTTCTTGAAGTTTTGATAGAAAACACTAAGTGGTTAAGTGTTTTTCTCTATTATAAGGCTTGATAAATCCTACAAATCATTTGCCAAAAACCCTTTAAGCACCAAATTCAATTCGTTTGAGGAAACGATTTTGTTTTCATGTTTGAGCTTTTTTTGATCGTTCTTTGAAGTTCTTGATTACATTCTTTGGTTTCTTCTTCAACCTCTATAAGTGGAAGCAATATTTTCCAACATATTAGCCACCCAGTCAGTTTCGATTCCAAGGTCTGCCAACTCAATCGAGTGGTTTAATGACTCTACAAATCAATGGCATTGGGAGGCGATTAGGTTATTTTTTGCCCCCACAAATTTGTGATATTTGGAGATATTGACCTATTCTATAGAGTGGTTTTGTACATCTACCAATTTATGGTATATGGATACTCAAGTAGTTTATGCTTCTACTATATGCCATTTGCGGATCTTTTACCTATTCGATGGAGTGGATTTGTGCCTCTACCAATTTATGGCATTTGGAGGTCTTAATCGTCCCTCTACCAATTTATGGTATTTGGAGGTCTTCTTACCTGATTGGGCGATCTATCCTCTACCAATATATGGTATTCGGAGGTCTTACCCAATTCTAAACTAATTTATGCTATCTGGAGATCTTCTAACCAATAAATAGATTACCCAAGATCGAAGTAGAATGACAATAAGAGAACAAAGCTGAAGCAGATAGTGCCACATGAAAATAAACTGCTCCACTATCACTACTTAAACGGATGTTAGTCAGTAGATAACTATGAATTTTTAACTTGACCTTGCTTGATGATAACTTGCTGCCTTGATTTTGGTTTCCTTAGTGCAATAGTGCTTATACTCATATGTGATATGATCTGCATTTTAATGTTATAGTTGAATTGACATTTGGTTTTGAGGTGAGGTGAGGACTTGGTCTATTTTTTATCTTCTTCCACAACTTTTCTATCAATGATATCTTGCATATGAAGCATCTCAGCAATCTCTATATAAGGAATTTCATTTCCACGTGTACAAATTAGAAAAGGAGGACAATCAAACAAGAGTTGTGACTGATTTTTTGTTAGAATTCTTACAGATTTAAACTTGTCAAGATTAAGAACAAAGAAAATTACAAATCAGGTGCTGCTATAAAGAATCTGTAAGAAAAAAGTGTGTACACTTGGCGTTTTCCAATATGGATTGGTTCTGGGCTGGACTTTTTACTGGCCATGTCCCCACGTCCGTTCAGTAAGAAAGCAACTGGTTCCTAATCTTGTTTTTCTAGGTAACTCGCAATATAGATATTAAAGATCCAATAAAATATGTGTGGATGAGTAGGAGTTTATGGAAGACAGAAGGCCACATCATTATGGTAAGTTTGTTTAATCAAAGAAGGTTGAGAAGATTCTACATTTGACTAGTCTCTTAATTATGGGTTTAATTTGGAAACCCTAGGCATCTAGTAGTAGTACTTGTACTCCAATCACATACATGCCTTTCTTCCAACTTTTCTATTTCACTTTGCTTATTTGCTTATGTGTCTCGAGAAACTTGAAAGCAAGTCTGTGACGGATTGGATGACGTTATTTGAATTTGAGTTCAAGTATTATTTGCTTGTAAATGTACCGTGTAATTTGAAATATATGAACAATACTCAACTTGAAATTAAAACAAATTTCTCTATATATTGCTATTGTTTTCTCCATGTACGTGATTAAACATATTTGGACTGCTAATGTTTACTTTTCTACACCCTCAATCTCAGATTCCCTTCACAAAAGGCAAATATTAGTTTAACATAGCCATTGACTTCACAACAAATGTATGATGGCTTGTTAAAGCATGATTTTTATACGACGACATTTTACTAAGAAGAAAACATTGTCAATAGTTAACAATTCGAGCAATGGAACTAGTATATTAAGTAAGGTTTATATACATCTTCAAATGCAGCAGTGACTATCTATTTCTCTCCTCGTCATTGATAAGATAAATAACCTATAATTCTTGATTTAGATTGCAACAAGAAGCATATGTGCTTATCAACCCCTTCACTAATTAAATTATTAGTTTCTTAATTCCATGAACCAAATATATTACTACGGAAATAACTGAAGATATTCATTGATGTACCCGTTTAAGATGATAGAGTTTTTAATATGATATTTGCCATTTATATTTCTAATATCACGAATTAGATATTAGCGAATTCTAAGGATAGANTTGATACCCAATAAATCCTGGGCTATGATGTTAAATCGATTTTATTGAATTATACTTCATAAGCCTCGGCCGATGAGTGAAGCAAATTATCGACGTCACCATTTAGGCGACCGATCCTACAATCTTTATGGGCCATTTGAAGTAGCCTAATTTAGTTAGTGTTGCTCTTGGCCTGGCCCATTATCTTGGATGGCTTTTTTCGGTTGTAGCCCATATATTCTACCTATTGGGCCTAACTATGATCTAACCTAAAAGCCCACTTCCTTACCTTTATATTGATTGCCCCATGAAGAGTGTGAAATAGGAGGGAAGCCGTTTTTTGAGAGCAGGATAGAGCCATTCCATTGTTGCTTTGTGCTTCAACTTGGTGCTTTGTGGAATCCATTTCTTTCTTCTTCTTTTGCCTTGGTGGCTGTCCATTGAGGCTTCCATAACTCCTCTACACCATTGCCCTTTGTGGGTGAAAATCGGAGAGCAACCGATTAGGAAAAAGGTAGAAGATTGGTCCAACTTGGTGGTGTCGATTTGGAGAGACTGAGCCCGGATTATTTGTTGTTTGGAACCCAAAATCTCAACAACAATATAATGTGCTTAAACCCTATTGTCTTTCTTGATAACAATAAAATCGACTAATAATTCAATTGGTGATCAATCAATTGAAAAGAACGATAAAACGATAATTAAAATCCAAATAATTAATTAAAAACTAAAAAATCATAAAAATGGTTCATCTCATCCTAATAATATACAAAATTAGTATAACATATTGAAATTACGAGAAATTATATTTAAGTGAAAAGTCATAACTCAGATTTTTGATAAATTGAGAAGATTGAATCTCTTTAATGGTTTCTTAATGAATCTCCACTTGCGCCTTATTTTCTTTGTCCAAAAATCAGGTTTGAATCTTTACTTGATTGAATTCTTGCAAATCCCCTTTAGTTCTCTCACAAAAATTATGAATTTTCCTTCTTTGATGATAATAATTAATGAATATTAGAGTATGAGGTGTATATCAAAGGTCTCTAATACGTATTCTGCTGTTAAGTATTTGTAAGAGTTGAAAATTGGTTGAAAATTGCATCCAAATTGACTTCCAAAAGAGTTCCAATCGAGTGTTCCAATCGAGTAAGGAAAGTTGTCATCAAGCGCGAATTTTTTGTCTCTGTATAGCAATTAGTATTTTGGCTGTAATTTTCTCTTCCGAGATCCAATTAAAACGATTCAAAGTGCATTGAAAAAACTAACTCAAAGGGCTACAACTTTGCTAGAATTAGAATTTTCCCAATTCGTATGTTTACTATACCAAAAATGATTAGAAATTCATTTTGATAATATTTTGATCATATTTCATTCCTTTTTGAGTTCTAATTTCATTCAATTGTCTCCTAACAATCTTTGAAGTGTCGTCTTGTGGTTTGAATCAACTATTGAATTTTTAATTTGGTCATCAAACTTTAGATTTTACCATTTTCACCAACTTTCACTTCTTTCTTTTAATTCCTCGTTCAATCACGAAGTTTAACCTATATAACATAAAATACAACTATTTAAGATATATTTTGTCAGAAGAACTATCAAATATCACTATTTTAAACCCCGAATAAGTATATAAAATACAATTATCAATAAGCCTCCTAGCACACGAAACAAACTTACAATATTCTCTATGCCAAAAGAAATTCTCATTTAAGCAAACTAGTTTTAAAACAAAAACAATTACAAACCTAAACAATTATATTGCACATAACTATCCACTTAAACAATTACATCCATAAACAATTTCATTGCTCATATCCATCCACTTAACATTCCATGCCAGTTTTGATGTAAATTGGAAAGTATATTCGAGGCGTAAACGAAATTAATATCGATTACACTAGAATTTTCCACTATTGCATTTTACTCATTTTTGGTGAATTGATTTTGTAAAAGGAAGATCATAATTTTCCTTAGTAGTCGTGATTTTCTTATTAGTCGTGTTTTTAGCCTATATAAAGAGGTCTGTTGATTGTAATAAGATACATTTGATCATTGAATAAAATACAATATCTCTCTCATTTCTTTCTTCTTATCTCCTCTTTTCTTCTTATTGGTTTTCAAGTGTTACGATCATCATCAAGTTTTCTTCCCTTTATCGTTGCCTTTGGAAGCTTGTTTTCCCTTTTGAATAGTTATGTTCAGGGCAATCTCCAAGTCACCCTCCTTAGTAGATATTTTAGGCAAAAGTCGTCGACCGAATGTCCATGTTAGTGGTCATCGAAAAAGTCATCTTTAAACAACATGTACTAACCTCGATTTCTTTTGGTTCTTCACAGCAGCAACAAGTGCTCGACGGTTAAGAGAGAGAAGGGCTTATGCCATTATAGAGAGAATGGGCTCAGGCAAGAGATCGATGGTTTAAAGAGAAGGGCTTGACGGATTTTGGAGAGAGAATTGTGCAAGCGAGATTCATTTTATCCCATGTTTGGGCTCCATTTTTATAAAACCTCATTTTATTTTCAACACTCAATTTCAATCACACATTCTCCTGAAAAATAATTGTACACGTAAATCGATTTTTTATTTTTATTTTTTAATCACTCATTCTCCAACTTATTACTATTCTCAAATACATTTTCTTGAAAAAATGAAGCCCAGGCTTAATTTGGGTATGAGTCTTTATTTTTAAAATTAATTTCTTGCAAGGTTTTGGAGATATTTTGACACAAATAAATTTTTGATAGTTTGACTAAAGAAGATGCCACCTCAGTAGGTGTAAGCCTTTATGTAATCGATTACGTAGGTGTAGCATTATCCTTGCTAACAAATCATAAATTTCATTTTTAATCATGCTACTTGTACAACTAATTTGACAATATATGAGGGACATGCATCTTGCCCATTAATATGAAAAACTGTTTGAAATTAATGGCAAAAACTTTTAGAATAATGCTACATGTACCTTATGGTACACATAATGGTATCCATAAGGTATATGTGGTGCCCCCTATTGGATGGAGTGCTTGTGGCCATGTGTTCTCCCGGAGGTGCCACATGTACTTTATGGACACCATTATATATACCATAAGGTACATGTAGCATAACCTAAACTTTTACACCTCAAGCATTGTAAAACTACTTGTACAAATTCATTGTACAAGTAGATTATTTTTTCCATTTTTACCATTTTTGAGGTTTTTTATGATAGAAAATACTTCATACGTCCCATAAAGATAGATTTGATTTTCTTTTTTATCTGTCTCAAATCTACAATATATTAAAAGGGGGATTAAGGAGAAACTTTTAAATATCCAATTTATCCTTACATATTTAACTATATACCTAATATACATTTATTTAATTTTAGTTTTGTTAATTATTAATTAATAACATTAATTCCTTACATATTTAGCTATATGCTCAAAATACCCTTATTTAATTTTAGTTTTGTTAATAATTAATTAATAACATTAATTCAATTTATTCAACATGAAATTAAAAAAAAAAAATCATCTTCTTTTCCATTTGTTAATAATTCCCTAAATTAATCTTTTTAATATTATATTAGTTTTTATTGACAGTTTTATAATAAAAATATAACTTAAATTTCTTCCCCCGATTGAATTTTTCGATTTAAAAAAATAACATCCATATTCCCATATTTAAATGGCTGTTTCATTTGGTTATTTTATACATATCCTAATTACTAAATAATATATTGAATGTAATAAAATTAATGCATACAGAATGTTACTATATAATTTGATAAAATTTTAAAAATATTATATTTACCCTTATTTAAAAATTGTTTTAATTGGTAGTTACATATGAATTCCCATGATCCCTAAGTTTAGATAAAAATGGAATACCAAATGATAGGATATTTATATTCCCACTAAATTTTTTATTAAGTACACAATATTATGACTGCAATAAACATTTATAATCTTTGCTCATTTTCACACTTAAGTCATCAATTATTTTTCACTACATTCTTAACATTATATGAAACTAAATAAATTATTATAGCATTATAATATGTGTTAAATTCTAAATTATCCACATATAATATTAACAAATTAAAAATTATAATATACAAAGAGAATGTAAAAAGAAGGAAGATAAAAGAGAGTCTGTTGAGGCTACGTTTTTTAATTTCCTGCCAATGTGAAAGGGATTATAAGATGATTATTTTTATAATTAATGTAAATAAATTAGAGGGGAGATGCAGCACTGCTTTGTGTTAGTGCATACATTATGTAATAAACATAATTAAAATTATTATAGCTATAAAAACCAACATTTCTCATTTTAAAACTGTTGTCAATAATAGCAATATGTTGTGGACTAAATGTAAGAACAGTAGTTAATGAAAGTAATTTGTTGTGGGCTAGAACTTTTCAAAACTCGAAAATAAAAAAGATAATGTAGTTCTTTTTTCTCTATTTTTATTTTTCATTTCTTTTGATATTATCTATCTAAATGAACATAAGCTACTTATAAGTTGATTAGTGTTGTGAAGTTTTTTTCTTGATTAGTTAAGATTGGTTTGCATTTCAATTTAATCTCTAATATCATGGATTTAATTGTATGAAATTTCTATTTTAGATTTATGTATCACTACGAATCATTTCATTATATATACATCCGTGTGGGGGCGTCCTAAGCACGTGGCAGCCCAACAATGTTATTATCTCATCATATTCATGCAAATATGTATTATTTTTTTCTTCATATTTATAAATTTTTGAAGCCATCTTTTGCTAGACATATCTCTTTTCACTACCGTGATTCATCTTTAGCTTGACAATTTATATTTTTAATATTTTTAATTTTATGATTTTTATTTAGTTGTTTTATTATTTATTAAGCTATGATTAATTACTTTTAGGAAAGATGAGGAGACATTAGTTTATGTGCAATTATATTGAACTTTAGCGATTAGGATTTTGTTGAAACGTAAACACCAGCCACTTTTTATTGGTCTTTGATTGAATTTTATATTAAATAAAATCATTTTGAGATTTTTTCTTCTTCATATTTACCCAATTTTAGATATTAAACAAAATTTGAAGTGTTAATTAATTAGCACATGTCGCTGCATCATATTGATACCTAAGTACAAACACATTCTTGATAAAGACGTTTTGTATGATATTATATTTGTATGATATGTCCTATATTTACTTTATGATTTTCTTCAACATTGATAAATAAATTACAAAACTAACATATTAATGAGTTTTCTATTTTGTATGCTAAAAACATATAAATGAATACACCATCGTCGAAAACACTAACAGAAACGAGGTCTGATTCATCAATAGATCAACAAAATGAGTTAGATAGCTAGTTTAATTTGAAAAATATTAACTTTTTTGAATTATTAATTATTGTCATATCTTAAATTTGCTTTCATCTTTGTAGAATTGATGTCACAAAATAAAGATTGCGATTATACATTTATAAGACAACTGGATCCATTTGAAGAAGTGGATTATAAAAGTATCCAATATCCATACTTCGAAAAGGTTCCATTGAGATCTACAACAATAAGAACAACCCTGTTAAAGTTTTAAAACTAATTTTGTATGATGGAGAGATATTATATAATGTCTGGATTAGTCAATACTTTTCTTATAGAAGTTTCACTATTAGACTAATATGTTATTTTTTAATAATATTTTTAGAGAAGTAATTTCCAATCTATATTATTTAAGAACACAATAGAAAAGTCATTTTCCATGCTTGAGAAAAAATAACATACCAACTTTGAAATAGAAAAATAAGAGCAATCAACCATTTTTCAACATTTTCTCATTATATACATAATTTCATAAAAATATTTTTTCATATAGGTATTTTTTTACAATTTTAATTTTTCCTTTAACAATATTAATTACCTCAACTGCTTTAAAAAATAGTATTAGTACTTAAAATATACTACGTATATCATTTATTCGATAATAAGGTGTGCAACACATGTGCTTGCTACTAGTTATAGGCCAAAAGTATTGATATTTTTTTAATTTTCTAATATGTCCCTATTAATGTACATTGTTATCAACAAATATAAACTAATTTTATTTAAATCATTATTTAATGTATGGGTAAATTAGTAAAAATGTAAGAAAATTTTATATCTTCAACTATATTAATTATATTTTCTGAATCTGTGTAAGAATAGAAATAAACATATTTTTATGGGACGAAAGGAGTAGTGAACTCCCTAAAATAGCCATTACCTTTTTTTTTGTTAAGATTTCACTTTTATTGAGTTGTTAATTTTATGGAAAAATTATGGGTTGAAAGAGAATAAAAAATTTATAGTTGAAGAAAGGGTTATATAGTCCATTTAATATCAATTGATGTAACTAAAATGATAGAAGGGTAGTTATATGGGAACAATACATAAATCCTACATATAAGAATTATATTTCAAAAATAACAAATTTAAATTTTTTTTTCAAAAATCAGGTGTTAAATCAATTTATTAAATATTTTTAATTATAATATAATACAAATTACTCCAATTTATTAAATTTCAAATCCAAATCATTTTCCTTCTCTCTCTACTCTCTATCTTCTCTCTACCCTTTCTCTCCATCGGAGATGGTCATCAACTCCGGCAACTGCTCCGACGACTATTTCGGCGACCTCTTCGACAGCCTCTCCGACGACTTTTCGGCTATCACTCTGACGGCGTCTCCGGTGACTATTCCGACGATCGCTCCAATGATAGTTTCGACGACTTAAAAATTCCAGAAAATTAAAAATTGGAAATCACATCCCCAACCCATGGATCCACCTACCACCACCCACATCCGCTGACACGTGTCATCCGTGACTAATTATGACCAAATCTATATTCAACATGATTAAGTGTGATCAAATTTGTATTCAACATCAACATGAGATAGATTAACCGTGACCAATTTTGTCTTCGGTGTGACTAACTGTGACCAAATTTGTATTGAGTGTGACTGTCTGTGACCAAGTCAATCTCAAGTCACAATCGGTCACAATCAACACAAAATTGGTCATAACGAGTCATAATCAATCACAATTAACACAGAATTGGTCACAATAAACACATATTTGGTCACAAATAGTCACCACTAACAAATTCGCTTTCTTCTTCACAAACAAATCATCCATGGCGTCATCACGACAGTGTTTCATGTCTTGAGCTATTCCTATATGTGCCAAGTTATTCACAACAGTAATGCTAGTTCTAACCCCAACAAAGATGTCAAGAACAGAAGCCAGCAGTCTGATTTGATCAAAGCTTCAGTGATCTTGAAATCGTCTCTTTTCTAAGTTTCCTCTTTTTCCTCCTATCACTTCATCTTCTTCCATCGACTACACCTACCTCTAACAGCCGCCTGTCACCACAAGCTTTGTCACCTGCACTTTATTCATCTACGCCGCCGATCGATCCACAATAACCAAAAACACCATCATCTCCATCTCTCCTGACAAGCATCAACTCTTCATCTAACCTATTATCGACAGCAATGTCTACTCTCCAGCCTGCAACTTCTCGACCAGCAACTCACACATCATTTAGCCACTCACACCGCCATCCACACACAAATCGCCACATCCAAGCTCAGATTATGTTCCTCTAGTTTCTGCTACCGTCGTGCCACACCGCCGTGCCATTGCTTGATGACGACGAGGAGCAGTCGGTACCGTCGCCAGATCTGCTACCATCACCGCGACGAACCATCCATCACAAGATTGACACTACCGCCACCAACACTAACGAAACACCACCGCACCATTGCCACTGTCCTACGCCACCATATCCAGATAAGGCAGAGAAAGTGTGTGTGAGAGAGAAGTGAATGGTGATTTAGGGATTTCAAATCGGGAGTGGGTGGGGTGGGTGTATATAAATTAATTTTTTGTTTTACAATATTAATTAATAATTCGATTTACCACCTGATTTTTGAATTGTAAAACTTTGTCCCTTTATTTTTGAATTGTAATATTTAAAAAAAGGGTTTTAGGTAATTTTTTTCTTATTATATTCACATCACAATTTTTATTTTTTGCACCACATTTTAATTACACTTAAGGTTCTTAATTTGTTCATTATAGCATTTATGTCCCTAATGATTATTCATGTCATTCTTATTTTTAAATTTTTTATTAGTTAATACATTTGTATTTGATAACAATTTTATGTCCAAAATCCGTTAATTTGTTGTAAAACAACTTATTTCTCATCATATTTTTAGTAAATAAATTAATTAAATTACGAAAAAAAAAATTCTCATTTCAAATCATGAAAATAAAATATTTTGATATATATCATCATCGAGGACGAGACATATTAATTAATGGAATGTTAAAAATATAAATTCGACAGAAAAAAAGTTAAGAATTAATTGCTATAATGAACAAAGATTGATGAACTTATATTATTATCAAGGACGAGACATATTAATTAAAGTTAGAATCTTGGATTCGATCTTAGTTCTCTCTTATTCTATAATCCCATTAACTCCATAAAACAAAGTATACCATTTTAGGCACTATCTTTTTGGTGACATGTCCTCGTATGCACGCGGGCCTCTGCGATGGTGAAATATGGATGACTTTTGGTGGTTGAAATAACTATTCCTAAGATAGTACATGATGATTTTAATTGTTGGATATATTTGCCTAATCAGGTTATTGATGAATATAACTTGGGAGAACTTGGAAATATTAAAATGTTTCCTCTCATTGTTGTGGTGTATTTTGATGCTTAGAGCCAGCATTTAATGATGATTTCAACAATATTCAACACTTATATCTCTGATTTTTCAAGAAGAATAATGTTATTTATCATTATGATGATGGAAAAT
>CAIGRB010073628.1:0-60213 GCA_903798255.1 Fraxinus quadrangulata | reverse complement strand
TTCAAAAATCAGATTTAAAGTTTGTTTATACAAAAATCAGATCTTAATTCAAACTTTCAATATTAATATTATAAAATTAATTAATCTACCCTACACAATTTCAATAACAAACCCTAATTATATCTCTCCCTTATTTCTCTCTCCAAACCTCTTGCCTTTCTATTTTCTCTTCTCACCCTCTCTATCCTCTCATCTGTGATGTGTGGCCCAATGGGCAAGCGTGCCGTACATCAAATCTGAGCCAAGCACAGCTACTACACTGCGCGAGTCACTGTGTTGCTCATTTGAAGTGACGATGAGCACGGTGGCCACTTCATGCAGTTCGCAACGATCCCTTCTGGAGAAATCAAAATTGAAAAATGGAGGCAAAGTTGGGGCAATTGCGTGCGGTTTTCTCCATACCAATTTCATTCTCTCCTTTCTCTTTATTTGCTGCCCGACGCTTCCAAGCGCTGCTGCAATTTAGGGCGATACCTGGTTGCTGCGAAGTCGCGACAACGTCGCGGTTAGGTTGTGGTGGTTGTGATGTTGGCGCTGTAGACCAATTCAGTACCCAGCTGACATCCCAAATTTGTCTTTAAATAAAACCTAATGGGGACACATATAAGGTTAAAATCTGACTTGGGTTAGGTATATTTGTGCGATATGGGTTTGGGTACAAATGAAAATGAAATGAAACTCAAATTCAAATTTCTTGTCCACCGGCAATAGCTGGTGGTTTTCGACCGTTTTGTAGTAGATATTTTATTTTTGGCGGTGCTAATGTGATAAGAAGTTTTGATGAGCTGTGATAAGTTGAAATTTTTGGGATGTCTGGTGCGGCTTGGCTTGAGTGGAGCTGCTTTAGATTTTGGTGGGTCAGTGGATGGTGAGATGATTTCGCCCCTGATTGGTTGGTGGCCATTATTTTTGAAATCTACGTAGTTCGATCATAATAATATCGAAATGAGAGTGAATAGGTATATTATACGTGTCATTATCCCCTTTTTTTAGATTTTTTGTAATGTTTGAATTCTTAGTTCAAAATATAAAGCCACCATTCATAGTTTGTCTTTCAGAAGAGTTGCAATAGAAATCTATAAACATAGTTTCTATAGAACATCTCTTATGTACAAGCTTATTTTCCTTTGTGAAATTTACGTAGTTCGATCCTAACAATACTTAGAGGGGGGTGAATAGGTATATTATACGGAATTAAAATAATATAACAAATTAGCAATAAGTCGCCAATTATTATCTTTAGATGGTTAAACAATTACGTAAGATTAATCTTATATTTGAATACCGTAAATTATATAAACAATGAATAAAATAGTAAATCAACACATGATATGATCACGGAGAAATTCAACTGAGAAAAATTCTGAGCACTTTGCCAATCAACCAACTACAAACGATTCAAACACTTACAGTCTACCAAACTAGACGACGACACGTACTATCTGATTTTCGAACTGAAATTCTTGCAGCTTTTCTAGGAATTGTACTCCCATGCACCAATCCTTAGCTGCAATCTTCAAAACTCTCCTGGAATTTGCTATCCTGCAGCACTCCTAGCCTTGCGAAATCATCTGTCTCCCATGGATCAACAAAGAACACTTTGTTCTTCACAGACTGGAACTTCAGTCAACTTTTCTCGATCTTCAGAACTCTAACAGATGTGTAGGAAAGACATGTTTGGTATTTGGATTATGTGTAGGATATTTTTCTCACCAAAATAATTTCACATGATGAAGGTTGAAAGATAAAATATATGAATTCTCTCACATATAAAGCTCTCTCATTATTTAATCATGACAAAATACGTTTAGATGTATTTTGATATATATAGGTAGGTTAAGAAAAGAATGGACCGGAGCAAAAGCCTTTAAATCGAGAAATAAAAATTTCTTGGACAACACTATCGCTCGAGCTAGGGCTCAGCGACAGGTTGTTGCTCGAACGAACGCATGGCGACAGTTGAGCGACGGAGGTTCTGTTTTTTACGCTAGAGTTAATCAATGGCGACAGTCTAGGAAAAATTCTCGTCGTATTTTCCTTCTTTTGCCATTTTCAAACCGTAGGCCCTAAAAATCTTAAATTTATCTATATGCACATTACTCATTGACTTTTTTTATACAAATTATAATTAACACCCTTTTATTTACATAATTTCCAATTACAACATTAAAACCTAACAATTTTCAAAAAGAATTAAACTTCTTCGTTGGAAAAAAGTTGACACTCTTGTTGAGTTATACTCATGAGGTCCCACATGGACCTATGTGAATAAAAAAGGTTAAAAAAATCATCAACTTCTCCCTATTGTGAGTATGTTGTGACCCTCCCTAGCGGCATAGCAAAATTGTTTCGAAAAACGATATTTTGAATAGTGATTATTAGGATAATGTGTGGTTAAAAAGTATGAAAAATTTTGAATTTACATATAGAATATTTTATTGTGTAAAATGTAATTGAAAATGATTATGTAATTTTTTTTAAAAAAATATGGTTGTCAAACAGGGCTTAGAATGACGAGATTTAGCCCCGATTTGATAACCATACTTTTTAAAAATATAACTTTAAATAGAGATTTTTAAGAGAATATATGGTTAAAAAATAGGAAAATTTTTGGGTTTAAGTACAAAATATTTTATTATGCGAATGTGTGGTTGAAAGTGAGTACGTGAAAAAAGAGTTTGAAAAATATTAGTCAAACAGGGACTTAGTCCAATTTGATTTTGTTAAAAAATGATGAAATGTATATTAAAAAAAAGTTGATAAAAATTGTGAATTATGTCCATGTTGGTGCCATTATTTAAAAAATGTTTTGAATAGTATTTTAGGAGATTTGTGGTTAAAAATTAGGAAAAATTTTGGATTTACATATAAAATATTTTATTGTGTGAATATGTGATTTGAAAATAATCATATATTAAAAAAAGTTTTAAAATAATGAGCACCAAAATATAAAATGTGGAGTTGAAAATGATAAGTTAATAAATTTTAAAAAAATCTACTAAGCCTCTCTTTGACAACAGTTATAGAGTATTGAATCGTGATTTTTAGGAGAACGTATGATTAAAAAATATGGAAATTTTTTTGATTTTCGTGTAAAATATTTTATTAAATGAATATATGTTTGAAAATGAATATTAAAAAAAAAGAATTTGAAAATAATAATTGTCAAAGAGAATTAAAAAACTTTCAACGGCTCATAGGTTAATGGGTAAAGTTGTAAATTTAGTCCCTAACCTTTGGTCAAAGTTGCGATCTCATCATCAACTAATTTTCGTGTGCTTTTTGTACCTCAACCTTTGAAAAGTTAGTAAATAAGGACCTCATCATGGTTTCTATAATTTTTTCTGGCATATAAGTTGAGCGCATCATTTATATAAATGGTAAAAATGCCAAGCCACTTAATCCATTAAAAAGAATAATAAACAATTATTTAAAAACAATATTTGAACAAACCAAACATGGAGGTCATTTCAGTTTACTACATTTAATACCCAGATAGAAATTTTGAAGATGTTCTTAATCTGCTAATTTCTCACAGGTTGAGAACAAAACCACACGAAAAATTGGTTGTGTCAAAGGTAGGAGACTAAATTTTCAATTTGCCTAAGTTAATAAGCATAATTATACTATAAGAGCATGTTTATTATCTTATTTTTTCTTTTTTTTAAAAAAAATCTCTTTGGCTATATAAACCAAGGATCTATGCACAGTTGATCCAGTATGTGACATTATTTTGTATTTCTGACCTGCAGAAACTAATGACCTAGCTACATAACTTTTTGGATTATTTCTTTTATTTTATTATTAAATATGATGAACAATTGAATACACCAACCTTTTAAAGTTGCTAAATAATGATAGGTAGATTCCGATCAACTTGGCAATCACATTAAAGGTAGATGCCATAACATTAATTTTTGCAAATGGTTTGACATATATATGCATATTTTATGAACTTTTCTATTAATATTTCCAACTTATAAAATTGCATCAAGTTTGTCCTCATCTAATCCTTGATATTTATACCGGCAACATTTCAAGTACGCTGAACTCGATTTTTTGGTAGATAGTTTCTATCGAATTGACAAATAGAAGCCAATTTTTTTAGGATAGAGTAACGAGAGGTGCGAAACCCGACAGCTAGGTTGGACAAGACTTGGATGGATGGGAGCAGGTGCTATGAGGGGTTGGGTGTGGAAGTCTCATCTAGACTTGAACTTAAGAACATCTATATACTCTAATGCCATATTAGGAATCAGGAGCGGATCCAATATCCGACGAGGGGGCGCGATTGCCGATGCTGGATCTGTTGGAGCCTTCAATTCCGCGAGGCGCGCCGAGTGGTTGATTGTTGCAGAGAGAATATAGAAGGACAGAGAAGACGAGGAGGAAGGAAGAAGTCGGATATTGTTCAGGTGGGCCTTTTTTTTTTAAGTTTTGGCCCAATTGTTTTGGGTTGAGAGAGTTGGGCCTTGTTTAAAAATGAGGCCCAATTAAATAAAATAATTTTCATCATAACCACATTAAACCGATGCTCCGGCGGTCCATCCTTTCTTCTGTTTCAGTTCAATTTTGTGTGTGTGTGTGTGCGTGTGTGTGAATACATTTATGAATTTGAAGAAAACAACAAGAATTAAGAAGATTAGCATTTCAATTTTAAGTTTTTCACGGCGTGGGACTGTGTTCACTAATTCATTACTAAAGTTAGATGTCAATAGTTGAAACATCTGGATTCCTCCTCTATGGTGACATATTGAATCTATTCTGATGCTTGGCCGGGCTATATGTATTTTGTGAAGGAGTGAGCATTTAGAAGAGAGAGACGAGCAAAGAAATGGGGTTCCCATCTCTTGTTAGATACCAATATATGTTAGAGTGACAAAGTTCAATTAAGGTTGATAAATGATCTGCCTTCATGGTTTGCTTATGATTACATAGACATATTAGTAACTTTAAAAAAAAATAAAAACTATTTCTGTTGATTTACTGTCCATATTAACTTTACCTTTTCTTTTTTCTTGTTTTAACTTAATTAACACTAGTTACTTATTGGTTTCCCGAGTCATTCTTCACAAGTCCACTAACTATTGAATTGTTAATTCATTATGCTAAAGCTTGTAATAAATGAATAAAGTAATTATACAATTGATGGCAAATTTTACTGAAGTTTCTATAGGGGGTGTGCCATGGTATACTGCCAGTATTAGTTCCCATAGAGGATGTTGTAAACTTAATATGTTTCTCAATACAACAAAATGAACATATGTTGAACTGTTGTTGTTCATTTTTTAGTTTTTGTGGTACACTACTAAGCAAATATTTCAATTTTGAAACTGAATGAATGACAATTTGGTGATTTATATGGAGAAAGAGATTTTTGCAAAAATTGAGAATTGGACAATATTACAACGTTTTCAAAACATAAGACCCCGTAGAATGTAGTTGTCTAAGATCACAGTTACATAATAAGTTGTATCGCGTATTTCTTTAGTATTTTGGGTTGTATTGAATTATGTTTTCATATATATAAGCTTTACGTTTTAGTGCATTTACATATATATATTGAATAATGTTTAATATTATTTAATTAAATATTAATAAACGACACCGCTCTTACGATCGCTGATTATCGACGGTCAATTGTCAACGTCCGCCATAACTGAACTTTTGTGTTGAGTCCGTCATTGTTAGGAATTACTGATGTAAGTATAATTCAGGAAAAAATGACATATAATTCGTATCTTACAAAAAAGCCACTTATCTACATGGGATTATAAATATCAATAAAAAGAAAATTCTACATTTATTACAAAATCAAATTGTTAAGGGAACAAGAAAAATAATATGGTAATTATTAGATCTTTAGTTAAATCCAGGGGTGCACATTTTTCGGTTCGATTTCAAAGAGAGTCGAATTGAATAAAAAACCAATGGTTATCTTATAATGGAACCATTGGTTCATTACGTAATTATGGACCGAACCAAATGATTCAAGTTTGATTTGACTTGGTTGGGTTCCATAATCAAAAATTTCAAATTATTATTTCAAATTTTTGTACATCCAAAATCAAAATAACAAGTCTAGTCTATTTATAGATGATAATTATTTGGTATCGATCTATTTTGCACCTGAAAAGAGTGATCCACACGATTTCAGTTGTTAAGTGGATACTTTCCGTCTATTTAGTACCGAAGTACTAAAAACAGCGAAATATTTGAAATTTCGATCCCAATAATAAAAGATAAAGAACCTTCGAAACCGCCATCATGATATTCTAAAAACAAAATGATTCTTTTAGAAATCACAATCAATGTTTGATCACAAGCAAGACCCTTCAATCACCAACCTTTTTCCAAGTTAATTGTACGTCTTTTATGGCCTCCAAAAGAACAGCACGAGTCAACTTTCACATCTTTCTAAACCTTTTAAACATGTCCAAAAAATAAAGCCCTTTTATTTCATCCTTAAAACCAAAAATCAATTAATATAATAACAAACCAACGGTCCTCGTTAGTTTTCTTTAGTGATAGCTTTTTTAGGTGGGAAATTAATGGGATCCCACAACTTTAAATCTAATAATATTCCTAATTGATGTGATTTAATAATTAATTAAAACTTGTCATTAAGATTATAATCTTGAAAAGCTCATTTATGGTTAATCAATGCTACACGTGTGCAGTGCAGGTGGTTTTATCATTTATGTCGCTTTTCCATGATAAGTGTACAAAGCAAGTGATTATTCAGGGTCTTATATACAGGATTTAGAGTTGTTGGATTGTTATGCCAAGTCCAGCTCAACTGAAGACTGATGAAATGGGTTTGGCCCAAATGGAAATCTTAAGTCCAATAACTTCAAACGTAAGACCCAATAACCCAGACCTAATTTCAAACAGATGAAAAGCGTGGTTAAGTTCTACGACTTTAGTTGCCATTTAACTTTCTAAGTTGTCAATTGCTCAGAATCGTTGATCTCAATCTAAGATCAACCAGTGGTCACCGTGTGTATGAATAGGGTGTTTGGCTGAAACCTTGAGCATATTCTTTCATTTTGTTTCTACGTGTTTAGCCATCTTATAGAGAGTTCTGTGTGAGTCTTTTTTTCGTCTTCTATTCAATCTTCAACTTCTGGTTGAATGTATATGTGATTTCTAGGTGAGATTGAGTCTTATTGATCTATTGTGAGAAGATGATGGTTTGATATGGTTGAGTTCTTCTTATCCATATAAGTAACTTGAAAGCATCTATTTTGGAGAGTTTGGATGCTTTTTTTTACTGAAACACAAGGGTACAATATACTGAGTCGAAATCAAGATATTAATATCTTGGCAACATTTCGAGTAACTCCTCAACCTAAAGCTTTGCATGAAGAAGCAGGGGCTACGATAACCTAAAATCAAAAAGAAAAAAATCGTATTTCAAAAAGAATTCAAATATGAAAATTTTCTGAACAAAACAGGGGAAGCGAATAAACTAAAGTTTGTATTTTTGAGTTTAAATTTTGAATCGTTTTATCGAGATCTTGTGTATTTTGATTAATAGGAGTTATCAATATGAAAGTTGGAAAATTGAATTAAAAATTAGAACAATTCATAAGTATAGATGATTTCAAGCTTTTGAATAGAGTAGTAACTTGTAAAACAAGTTGTATTAGCATGCTTGACCTGCATTTTAGATTGCGGGTGTAGGTTGTCAAAAGACTTGACCATGTTTTTTGGGTTATCGAGATTTGTTTGAAGGGACAAGATAAATTGAAGTCTGAGATAGTCCTTTATAACTTTGTTGTTTTTTATATTTTTTGTTCGTGTTTAATTTATATGTTGCGGGCCCGTATCAGGCCCGCCACTTCACCTTTCATGTGTCAGTGGATGTGGCCTACACCATGCCACGCGTTAGTCGAAGTGATTGCACATATGACGAACTGATTGCACAAGTCGAAGTGATTACATCATGGGCGAACTGAACGTATGCTAACAAAGGAACCACTTATCTGCGATACGCCGCGGATGCAATGGCCTGTACTCCGCTTCCACTACTCCGCACCTGTCTCGCCCCCTCGCTTCGCCCCGACGAAAGATCTTTTGTACAGATCTTTCCAAAGTCAAATCTCTGACTGATGGGACGCATGGCAGGACCTAAACGGTCAATTCAACCGCTCTTGTCATAGATATTCAATATCAGGCAACCTATGGAGGGATGTATCGACACCTAGCTTATTTTAAATTTGTCCAAACCTTCCATGATACACCACAAATTAGATATTTCATCTAATCGACTTTTTGAATAATCGGAGGGTTCTTTAAAAATTCATATGATTATTTTAAAAATTACCGATCTATTTTGTCCCCTTAACTTTCAACTAGATAAATATACATCATTTACTAGGCCATGACTTCAGTTTCCATGCCTACTGGATTGCAACAAAATTTCCATAAATCTTTTAGACTTAGGGTTGACAAAAGATAAAAGTTGTGATAATTCTACTGTCACGTTTGATTTTACAATAGAATATGTTAGGTAACAATATCGACATGTCACAATTTTTTTTAGTAGGTGATGTAGCAAAATTAACATGAACAACGTTCAAGTCTAAGAACAGATAAATTCTGAAAAATATTACCGAATTTAAAAGGTCAAAAATTCATTAATTCTTACTGGAGTACTTAATAACAATTAATGAGAATAAAGTAAACTTTCAAAATATTTCCTTACGTAGAACTGAACATAATTTGACAAGATAAGAACCGTATAAACAAATAGCTTCAATTATCTTTCAATCATGTCTATTTTACTATACACAAAATGTGTGGTTCAATATCATACAAGATCGAAATATAGTAATATCTACCTAATGGTCTATCTTTTATCCATGATTCCGTGTGGAATGGGGAGTCCCCAAGCTTCTTACTGATTTGATACGCTTTGAAAAGTACGAAAAAAAGTTTGTTTTTCCTTTAAAATTTTGGAAAATTAGGTACCACGTCAATTTTGAAGTTTTCTACTCTGTGATAAAGATAATTGACAAAAACAACTTGAAAAGGAAATATAGATAATATAATTAAATAAAATATTAAAACGAGTGAATGTGCATGGAAATGTCACTAACAAATAGCCTACCCAACCACTAACTTTGCAAGTCAATCAACTTTTGACAAACTAAACCAATATTGAAATTACAAGTAATCTTCCCCAGTGAATTTGCAACAAAAATAAAGCATGAACAATCAATTCCTTATTTGATCCTCTCCTATTTCTTGAATCTAAAGCAATTCTTGATGGCATTTCATCATAGAAAATTTTTGTTAGTAGATAAGAAGCCTGAGGATGAAAAGAAGTATGGAACTTGTTGTTATAATTACTTTTCACCACCACCACCTCAACTGCCATTGTTGCCGCCGCCGCCGCCACAGTCTCCGCCTCTGGCTAGCCCGAAACATCATTTGTCAACAATTTTGATCCTCATCATCTGTGTTCTTGGTGCTACTTCTATGGTTATCTCCTATCTTTCTATAAGGAGGTATCGGTCAAGGAATTCCCAGAGGAGAAATTCAGTACCATTGGAGAATAGTGCCCGAGAGAATTTTATCGATGAAAATCAAGGGCCTGTGGTGGACCATCCTATATGGTATATACGTACAGTTGGGCTACATCAGTCGATAATCGATTCTATAGCAGTTTTTAAGTACAAAAGTGGGGAAGGTTTGATTGAAGGTAGTGATTGTTCTGTTTGCTTGAGTGGATTTCAAGAAAACGAGAGTCTTAGGTTGTTGCCCAAATGTAGCCATGCTTTTCATGTCTCATGTATCGATACCTGGTTAAGGACAAACAAACATTGTCCCCTTTGTCGTGCCCCGATTGTCAGAAATACGAATGTTGCTGATCAGACGAATGAAGTGGACACTCATTCAAGTAATTTGGGTTCGCAAGAGGAAGAACAAATATTAGAAGAACGCGAAGTAGAGATGAATTTAACTGGTGAAACGAGAATTGGTGCAGAAAATATTGGTGTTAGTCTCAATGGTGGTAAGTATCGAGTGCAAAGTGATTTGGCTGATCATCGCGCAAAAGTGGACAGGGCGTTGCAACAAACAGTTAGAAGATCAATTTCTATGGATTTTTCATCTACTTCTATGATCTGTAATGCTGCTAACGTTCGTGGAAAGAAAGAAGAACAAAATCCTTATGCGGCTTCGAGCATATATAGGTCGATAAAGAGTCATTCATATGGGCATTCCATTCAAAAAGTGTCGATATCAATGAAGAGGTCCTTTTCGTTTAACCTGAACACTTAGTACTAACAATTGAGTTTTTTAAATTGTTGCAGCTAATTACTGAATATTGCTTCACCAGGTTTACCATGGAATTTTCGAATTCCCAATTGTATACAGAATAATGAAATGTAAATATGATTTGTTCATGTTCTTATGTCAGACTTCTGATACAATGCCTGATGAAGCATAGAATAAAAAAGTAGTCATGTAAATGTTAGTAGTATATGCTATTTTTTATTCAAGTTTCGGTGTTATCCAGAAAATCATGTACCTGTTGAGACTTTGATAAAATATAAAATTAATGGAAGTATTTGATAAACATATTGTTGGAAAAATGGGTGATTTGTATGTAGATAAACATATAAACTAATAAGTATAAATACCATAATTCAATAATTATATAAACATAAGAATATTATAATAATATAAACATTATAATTCAACAATAAGAAGATAGTTAGAATGCAAGCATTGTGGAGTCATGTCAAGAACGTTGTCTTAAAGTCGTATTGCCTCCCCTTCGCGCAGATATTTTCGACATTACACTGCTCCAAGATAAAATTCGTATGTCTCACAGGTGGTTCTCTTTCTATGGGTATAACCATATGGAGATAAAAAATGAGTCTTTATCAAGTTGCCAAAATATAAGATTATAATATAAAATGTATATGGGATAATAATTCTTTAACTTGTGTTTTCTAGTTGCATCTCAAGTTCTTTAATGCTGCCATGGAGGTCGCTCCTCCTTGTCACCCATGTGCTTCTGTCTCTAGCGGCAAGGTCACAAAAATCAAGCCTCATCCTCTAATTAAGCGTATTTAGGGAAAGTGTAGGCGTAATAAAATTTTCTATATTTTAAATATTATTTTAAGATTATTAATACAATTAGATTATTTGACTAAAACAGAAAATAAAAAAAAATAATAATAATCATAGGCGTGCCATTTGGTACTTAAACCCGCATAGGTCACATATTTTGGCTCATAGGCCCCACATGAACCATGTTGCCCTTACGAGCGCCACATCCCATTTTGTCAACCATTTTTGTGACCCTTCTTTGTACAAATGCCTTTTCCCAACCCCACATTAGGCGATCAAGTCAGGTTTTACCTTCTTTTTCAACACCTTCCTCAGACTTAGACTCACTTAAGTCCCACCTTATCCCTTTTAGAAAGTTGGTATAAAGAAAATTATTAACAAACTTTATCACATACCTATATTACTTCATCTAGTGGCACAGTCAGAATCTTCACATCGGGGATAAAAAAAAAAAAAAATTGTTGAGGAGGCAAAATGTACTTGTATTCTTAATAATACATACAAAAAAAAAATAAAGAAAAATAATTTTTTTTTACATAAATTTAGAAAAGGCCAAAAAATTAAATGTTGTCAGAGTGATCGTCATCCATGTTCCCTGAGTAGCTTCGCCAACTTATTAGCATACCTCAAGGCCTTTGTTTCATTTAGAATGTCTCAGTTTAAGATCTCCAATAACAAACTCCTGCATGTTTGGCTAAGCTTAGATATTCAACGGTTCAGTTCGATTTGGGGTCGGTTCGGCCAAAATCATAACCGTACCACCAAATTTTTGGCCATATCATGACCTCACCATAACCACGTAAGTCGATTTGGTTCGTATCTCGATTCGGTTAATAACCAAGAAAATAAATTATTTTTATAAATCCAAACTCCAACCGTCAAATTGAAAAAAAATTTTTTTATGAAGAAATGTCAATAAAAACAAAAACATAATACTAAATCAATTTAGTAAACAATATCTTAAATGAAAATGCAAACAATATCCCAAATCTATATGAGTAGGATTTTGTGAAGTACCCGGTGTAGTTGATGCATCCTATCGAATACCAGTAGCGATATATCTCCAACTTCAACTAAAGCACTTCCAACTGAAGTGGGAGGAGTCCGAACAGAAGATGTTGACCCATGGCAAGACATCTGATTTCATGAAAAATAAAACACATCAATTGAGATTTCAGCTATAGTTACGGTGAAAATGCGATCAATTTATTAAATATAATGTATTATTTTTAATAGCATTTTTATTATAATGTATACATATTACATAGCATTTCTAATTCCTTAATTATCAAATGTAAATATTCAATACCATTATATTCAATAGCCTTTGAATCTTTATTTTATATGAACAAGTCACAAGGCCAATCAGGCAATGAAATTATTATTTTCTAAATTTGTCAAGAGAGTGGGAAGTCTGCAAATTAATTAATATCTTCTTAACATATAACACTTGACAAAGTAAAGAATCATATAATTGAAAATAAAAACTGATGTTGAGAGAAATTTTAAACCCAAATTTGGAGAGAGTACTTTGTTACAGTAGATGTAATAACCCGAAAAGAAATCTTTTTTTTTTTTACCTTCTTAAGGAAGCAAAGGAGAAAAAATCTCCATAGATCTCCCGATTCAAAACAAAGATGCTTCAAATTTCTCTTTCACTATTGAACAAAAAATTTCAGAACATAGAGAATGATAGAATTAGCAGAAAAAAAGTTGAAAAATTCGAGATGAATCCGTGGTGATGAAGGGTGATTTGCTGAAAAAAGAAAGAAAGAAAGAATTAGTAAGGAAAATAAAGAGAGAGATGCAGGGAAGAGAGTAGAGGCTAAAAAACGAGATTTAGGGAAAGAACAAAATATGGTATAAAAAGCAGGATTCAATATTTAGGTAAATTATGGAGGGAACATTTTGGGCTTGGCCTTTTAATAAATGGTTTACTAGTAATGTTAATTGGACCATAATTTTGGGGAAGCCTAATTGTCAAAATTGTCCAATTAATTTTGGGAAACAATAATGGAAAGTTCAATTCTCCAATTAAATTTTTTTTTAACGGGCAATCGGTTCGGGTGCGGGGCACCGTCGCTAAATACCATACCCGTCCCGAGCCGAGTCATTAAAATCAAAACCATAACCACCCAATTGCACAATCGATTCGATTTTTTTCGTCCCATTCGATTCAATTAACTACGATTTTCGATTTTAACAGTTCGAATTGTCATCCCTATATTTACTTATAGGTAAATAAGTAGACATTCCATAAGTAAGTTTTGTCTTTGGAATTAAAAGTTACTCAAAAGTAATTTTTGGCGGACAAACATGATATAAGCACAGTAAGCCTAAATCAAGCCGATTAAACTGAGGCACCAGTTCATTTACCTCATATTACAACAATTAGTAACGGGAATGGATCCAGTATTAGATTATAAGTCGAGCTAATATGTAAAAAAAAAAAAATTACACATGAATTTCTTTTTACATAAAAAAAATCGACAAAAAAAAAAAATCAGTGGGCTAGGCTGGGCCAAGGCTAAAAAAAATAAAATTACACATGATTTTTTTTTTATGTGGAAATCACACAAAACCATAATTTTAAAGATTCAATTTCAAAAATAAGATATAAAGTTTATTTATACAAAAATCAGATATTAATTCAAATTTTTAATACTACTCAATCCTTAAAAATCCCAAATATTATCCACGCTTCTTTCTCTTTCTCTCTTCCTTCGGCGGCTTCGACATCAACAAGTAAAACAAAGGTTGCTCCGGCTCCGACGACCAACCAGTAAGCTGCACACAATCCGCAACTTTGCTTCGCAACGGCAGCAGTACCGCTGCACACGATAGTCACGCGGCGCAATGATGTTCGCGTGTAGCGGTGCTACTGCTCTTTCTCTCCTCCCCTCCCCTTCTCCATTTTCTTTCTACCGCGACGTGTGGCTATGTAAATGGTGTTTGTGGTGGTGTGGGCGTGGAGGTGGATATGTGGTGAGGTGGTGGTTGGGTGTGATGTAAATGGAGATAGAGAAGATGGTGGTGATGGTTAAGTGTTGTGGCCAGTGCGGTGCGGTGTGGTGCGCTTTGGTGGTATGTGGTGGTGGATCTGTACGGTGTGCGGTGGTAGTGGTAGATCTGTGTTGCGACGGTGGCAACGTTGATGGTAAGGGTGGAAATTTTTTTTGGGTTGTAGGATGGGTGTAATGGAGGTTCTGTGGTGGTGGTATAATAGTTATTGGTGGGTAGTGGTGTTCGTGGTGATATTGGTATTTTTTAGATGATGGTTTGCTGTCGGGAGGTAATGGTGGTTCCGATGATTGGGTTTCAGTTACCATACTGGTGGTGACAGTGGTGAGGCGATAGTCACAAGTATTGGTGGTGGTCACAGATTATTTAGTTGTTTGTGACCATTAAATTGATTATTTTGTGACCGATAAACAACATTCGACTATTAAAAAAGATAAATTATGACAAAAAAATAATGTGTGACAAAAAAAATTGTTAATCTGTGATCGATAATTTGTGACTATCTAATAAGTTATGACTTATAATATTTGTGATTTGTTACCGATAAATAAATTGTGACGTATAAATTTTTTATTTGTGATCGATGAACAAATTGTGACCTATAAAATTTTTGAATTGTGATGTTAAAATAATTTGTGACATATAAAATTTGTGATTTGTGACAAATGAATAATATGTGACTTATTAATTTGATAGATTTATGATCGATGAATAAATTGTGACGTATAAAATTTTCGATTTGTGACTGATGAACAAATTGTGAGCTATAAAATTTTTGAATTGTGATTGTAAAATTATTTGTGACATACGAAAATTGTGATTTGCGACCAATTATATGAAATTTGTGACCAAAATATATGGAATTGTGATCTTAATATATTTAATTAATAAAATATATGTTTAGTTAATTAATTTATAAATAAAACTTAAAAAAACTAAGATTGGATATTTTAAACTTAGTTTTTTAAATTTGAAATTGGTGAAACTTAACATCTTAGTTATGAAATCTTTCCTTTTTTTCACATAAAAGAAAATCTACCAAAAAAGATTCGGTGGCCCGGCCCGGCCCACATCCGTCCCTGATTAGTAGGAATTTTTGCGACTCAACCCTCTTTAGGCTGAGCAAGGCTCAATACAACCTGTTTAACAATGAGAACCAGGCCATAATTTTTTTGCATTCCAACAAATTTCATTTATCGTTCTATGTGTTTATAATTGTAGTACAATACACACAAAGATGCTAATCACAAAACTCACATATAGCATGTCTAGTTCAATGAATTACATAATACTTGATAATACTAATAAATAAAAGGAGTAAAAGAAAACACTTATTCGTCTTACTCTTCAATATGGTCTAAACAAGTATGTATACCAAAGATACCCTAAATTTCATTCTCAAAATTCTCTTCCTCTTAATTAGCTTAACCAAAATTTTTGCATATGGAGGTATAATATTTCATGATTGATTTTTTAAGGTTGTAATAATTTTTTTAAAAGGGAGCTTTTTTACCTTAAGGGCTTGACCCATGAGGAAAAGAGAAAACTAAGAGGAAAAGGGAAAGGTGCAGATTGATTCAGTGAAAATGTCCTTTGCAGTGGAAATAATTCATGTGACAAAACTAGACATGAACAAAGGCAAAATCTCCAATTATATTATGAGACCAACTGCATTTATGAAATCTATCTTCATTTATGTTCAACAAACATTTGTACACTTTAATTATTGCTTTTGAATTATTTTATAAACATTTTAATGAAAAAACAAATCTTGATGTAACATTCTTAATAAGGTAGGATTTTGAAATTACACTATGGCAATGTTTGAAGAAGTGCTAAAGGTAAAGAGTAGTGTTGTTGCAACCTTGGTAAAGGATGATCACGTCTTGTCCATTTCCCTCTTTTGAATTATTTACACCGTTCAATTTTTTGTTCATCTCCAAAAGAATATTTTGCAGTAATTGTGTATAATACTTACATTTGAGATGAAGATTTTTAGAAGTTTCTATCTAAGAAATAGGTTATCAAAATTGGCCATTTCAAAACGTAAAAAGAACCTCAATTTTTCTCCTATCGACTAAGAAAGTGAGTCCAATGGTTAAAAATTTCTGCATAAAACGGTTGAAAGTATTTTAGACGGTACAAATTAGGCAAATTAAAGATTATATACACACACACACACACACACTTGTGGACAATTTATTGTGAGAGCTCCCTATAGCATGAGAAAAAACATGATTTGAGGTGGAATTTTTACGTTTATCTTTTGCAAATTACAATGCAAGCTTTGAGAGTCAAACCTCTTTTTATTTAATGAAACATAAAATGGTTAAATATATTAGTGTAAAGAAGACTTATTTGATCAATTCAATCGCCGACTCAACTAAATCAAGTTGACATAAATCCTACAAGCAAAGCCGAGCAAAATAGACACCATCGCCAACCACCCCCATCATGACCACCTCAGCCAATCACCACTACTACCACCACGAGAGACTGATTACCCATGATCCCACCCAACCCCAAACCCTAACAACACCAACAACTACCATCGTGCTTATCTTCCATAAACAACATGCTGGTTGCCACCTCCATTGCTTTTCACTGCCACCATCACACTTATAATCATTGTCTCACTGTCTCTTTTAGTTCCTGCATATTGTCGTTGCCGCCACACACAAATCGAAACCACATTAAAAAGACAATTTTTTTTCCAACAATTCAGTTAAAAGAAAATCTAAGACGTTGGTTAACCTGAATTCGAATCAGACTTGCTACTTTTTGTGAAAAGGCTGTTGGCGGTCTAATCCAAGCTTAGATGATTAATCGAAACATGCTAAATCCAACCTTTGGCTATTGGACACCCTTTACAATCTAGGGACTGGCCTTCATATTTTAGCATTTTTAAGTATGTGAATTATTTATCAATTAAGCTACTTGTACCGAAATTATTTACACTTTTGTTGGATGAGGTGCCATACATTTTGGCATGCATAATATATAATATATTAAATATCATATTAAGTGAGAATCATTTTTTGAACGATTATAACCCATTATAATTCAATTATTTCAATAACACCTTATTTTTCAATATGTATTTAATTTATAAAATGTACCATATACTTCAAAATTCTTGTTCATACATAGCCATGTCAACGAGCCACGAGTCAAACTCGAAACTCGGGCTCGATTCGATCTTTTTTGTGCCCGAGACAAAAAAAAAATGAGGCTCGGCCCCGAGCTTTTGGCTTGAGCTTTAGCATGCCGAGTCGGGTCGAACTTTTTTTTTTTCCCCTCAAATTTAAAATTCTTTCCACAGGTAGCTAAAATAGTTGCCTGATTTGTGCAGGCAGCACTTGCAGGCTAAAATAGCTGTGCATGCAGATTTATTTAATTTTTTTCCTTTTTAACGGGTAACTCGTAATGGCCGGTCTGAACTTGAGCCGACTCCCCAAAATGGGGGCTCGGCCCGAGCCTAGGCTTGGTGGAACCGAACCCGAGCCGGGTTTGGCTAGGACTTTTTCCAGGCTGAGTCAAAGCCGACGAGCTTTTTTGCCATCCCTATTCATATATGTATTCTCTGTTATTAATTCTTAATTAATTAACATTCATTTAATTAATATTAATTAAAATTTCACATTCAACAATACAGTTAATTAGTCGCATCCAAGTATGCTAATTAGCTCCAATTTCACTTAATTTAAATTTAAATTATATTCATTTAGTATAAATGATTTAACATTCATTATCACGTATATATTCTTTAGTATTAATTTTGAATAAATTAACATTCACATTAATTCATATATCCTATTTGTCATTCATTTTCATTTATGCATTTAATTGTAATTATATTAATAACACATTTAAGTATGCATTTAACTATTTACGTACATGTATAATAATCAATATTTATTTTCAAGACTTGCATTTATTTTATATTTAGAATAAAAGATTAAATAGATGATCGAATATTATTTTCACAACTCTTATAAATTATTTTAGAATAATTTATAACCCACGTTCAACTCAGTAAACAAAAGGTTCTTAGCAATTCTTAGAAAAAACTTAAATAATAATAAAAAAATAATAGAAAGTTTAACAAAAAATAAAATTAAAAATAAAAATCTTAAACTAATATTTTCCCATTTTATTCTGCCCAACAAATTTCCTCTCTATCTGAAAAATCCCTCAAATCACCATAGACGTTAGTCATCTTCCCTCAATTCCTTTAGTTCGGTTACTCTGTTTGATCAAGCTTTCAGTAAAACCCAAGGCGTTGTCTATCTCCTCTATTCATTGGGTCCCCGTACCCTCGCAGAGGTATAATATTTGTTTAATTGTTTTATAGTATCATGTTATGTTCTAGATTTTGGTTTTCTGAATCTGATTTTGGGTTTTGGTATAGGGTTTGGGGGCCTCTCAGGGACTCTGCTACTGGCCATTATCCCAACACACCGGGTGCTCCTGCTATCAGTCATTATTCTTTCTATATGGTAACTTTTTTAATTCATGAAGCATTATTTTTTTTTTCATGTTTTGGGTTTTTACATGACACGTATGATATTTGATTCTTTCACTGTAAAGCTAAATTTTTTTACTTTGATTTTGTTTTCTTGGTTCTTTCGAGTTGTATGATGCAAGGGGTTGTTTTAACTGTGCTCATTAGCTAAAGAAATTGATGTTACTGACTTAAAAGTTTTTTTTGCCTGTACTGAATTTCTTGTTGATTAGCCTTAGTTGGAGTCTTGACAGACTTACTACTAGAATTGTAATCAATGCTTATTGTAATTTTAACTTTTACTAAGATTTGCATGCATCCTGTTGAAATTTAAACGAGCCCAAAGATAATGCTGGCTCAATCGCATGCATTTGGAATCACTTTTCCTGAGCTTGTCTTCAAATTGGGGTTTCACAATATTGACTACATTGGATTCAATTGAGAAACTGTTGGAACTGTCCAAAACAATCGTGTACCAAACTATTTATCACTCTTCCACCACAGGATGTGACAGTACTGATCCAAACTTTGAGCTTTGTGGGTATGCACAATTGTTTGACAAACATTTTCTTTCAGTTCTTTCTCAGCTAGCTAATCTTCATAAAAGTTCCACGTAATTCGTGGACATAGCATGAAACTTGATTGACCTGATTTTCTTTGTCAAAACTTATGCCACCAGAATCTGTATGGTGTGAAATTGTTCTTTTTCCATTTTGTTCTATCAGATGCCTTTCGATATGTACTCTGTGACTCATGAAACTGAAATTTTGCTAGAGGATATTGTGTAATAATAGAACTGAAATAGCGAATCATAGGAGATGAGAAATGACAAGATATCAATATCAGGTCAGATTATTAGTCCATGTTGATTATGGCATCAACCTGATAAATGTGGTATTGTAGACGCATTTCTTAATTTGCAGGCTGAATTTGGTGGTTGCTGCATATAAAGGTTGAGGTTTTGTTAATGAGAGGGCTGTTATTAGATGGATCGTTGTATTTGTTATCTACCTGTGATTTTCATGGCGTGCAATTATTTTGACTTTTTTTTTTGATGGAGATTTGTCGGTTGTTTGTATTTAGAGTTATTTTGTTGTTTGCATAATTTGAAGAGAGAAGCTAAGTTGAGATTGGCATAATTGTTTAGTTAGAGTTGCTTCGGCTTATTAGAATTACAAGCAAATATTGTAATAATTGCCACACTCTAAGCTGGACATATGAACCTTAAAAATTTGGAGAAATAAAAATGGGTTGGCTACATTGTTTTCAAAAGTGAACTAAACTTGTACCTTGAGGCGCACCTGATCTTAAACCACCATTAAGAGCCACAAAGCTCACGTTTTGACTGCCTCACACTTTTCATTATCGGCATTGACCTTTTTCGATGGTTTTTTATATGGTTGAACATTATAAGGGTGTTGTGAGATATTTTAAAGTCAAAACAACCTTAAAAACTAAAAATAAAAAAATGTAAAAAAAAATCTGAAAATTAGATAGAGAGGTATGTTGATGCAGCATAAAGCGTTAAATAAATATGATCGAAGAACGAGCTTAAATCACGTTGATTCACAAAGAATACTGCGAATTTAGATATCAAATATTCGTTGATTTTTTGTAAAGAATACCAAAAATTTAATCTTGACCGCTAAATCGTTGATTCCAATTGAATACCGATTTAGGACCAATGAATTGGAAGAAATCCAATATTGGGAGAAAATTTCTCTCTGATTTTTATTATAATAAAAATTTGAACCTTTAATTAAGGCTTACATCCCTTATTTAAAACAAAATAATTATAAAGATTAAAACCTAGATAATGATAAAATTTAAATAATGACTAAATTCTAGATAATGACAAATATTAAAAAGTCCTAATCGAATTAATTCCGAATTTATTCACCGAAAAAATACTAAATAAAAGATAATTAAAAATTTCAAATTGTAAATAAAATATAAAAACATAAATAAAAATTGCATAAGTTAATTTGAACCATTCATACTTTCAATCTTGATCATTCTCCTTTGATTGGTAAAGATTCGGCCTCTAATTTTATATCATGTTATCATCCAAAGTCTTATAATGACAATAATTTACTTGGTAAATTTATAGGGTACACAACATAAAACTCTTCGAATGAAGGTTGAACTATAACAAGTATCTCAAGATCTACGGACTGTCTTGTATGACACTTAAGTCCAACCTTGATTTTTCTTTAGACACCTATCAAAGACATTGATATCAGACTCTTTATAGAAAATAGGTGGACCGATGTAACTGTCATCATACAAATCCATGCATTCTTCAATTTCTTCATCAAAGATTGGGGGACTATCTTAACTAAAATTCAAAGATTTTTCCACATTTAGATTAAAAGTGACAAAAATAGTTTTGTCCCAAGATAGAACTTATGCCATTGGATTTTACGAACACCAACTCGTCTCTATCAGGATCGTGGTTGGGCTCTAATACCGTTTGATGTAGTGTGAAATAAGGGACGTACAAAAAGAAGAGCCTAAAAGTACGTTGATTAACAAAGAATACCACAAATATATAAATCAAATATTCTTTGATTCTTCGCAAAGAATATCGAATTTGGGAAATAAAGTTTAATAAATCAAATACAACCAGGCATTTAATAAATCTGGGTGCTTGGTAAATGGCTAATAAAGTTTTTGTAAATTTGGGAAGAGGGTTGGAGTTTGTTGACTATTTAACCTAGTTCCGTCTAGGAACAACCTTGCGTTCAAACATTTAAGAAATTTAGGGCTGCAAGTTAGCTTTAGGAGCTTGACTTAAGCTTAGCTGAATTGGAGTGGATCATTGGACAAAAGCACCGATTTGTAGGCTCATGAGCTTTTTGTTAGTTTTAGGTTTGTAAGATATTAATAGTATTTCATAATGATATCTCACTCCATCACATCATCCTTTTGAAGAAGTAAAAGCAGCACTGATAAAGAACATAATTGAACAAGAACAACAAGTGATAAAGTTTTCCATGGACCAAAAGTTCCGAAATTTGGCAGTCCCCAAATCCTTTGTTCATATACGGGTGAAAATCAGTACCATTTTTAGATTGCGGGGTTAGTGCTTGGTTTTCCTTTACTCCATTCTCATATATTATTATTGAATTCTACTGTATTTTTTTTTTCTGTATTTTTCTTCTTTAGAAATTTGGCTTCTCTCTTTTTGTTGTGATTCTTTTTTGAATGTTTTATTTATGTGCACATGTTTATGAGTTTATTGTTACTTAGATTAGATGCAAAGTTTTTGTATCTAGGTACAATCAAACACTAACTGGGAACTGGCTAATCAAAGAAGAGTAGGACTATGAAATTAATTTTTATAAATATATTCAAATAATCATCTAGGGAGCGCGCGAGAGTCGAAACAGTCAAAGCAGATCCAGACATGACACACTCACACACACACACACACGCTATGACTTGATTTTCAGAATATTAGGACACAGACATGTTGGGATACGTCAATTAAAGTACTAATAAATTTAATTTTTTTTTAATGTAGAGTGAATCAAACATTTCATACTTGTTGCATCAAAGTGTATATAAAATGAATCAAATGTATTAGTTTTGATGTCCAACATCTTAATCTTTCCTTGTGTATATTGTGGGCTCCTTGATAATAGACGACGGTTGCTATAAAAGGAGACTAAATTCTTTGCACATGTTGGAGCTATGGTATTCCTTTTAAGAGAATTCAAAAAGGAATAAGAATTGCATATTCGCTCACAACACTGAAGATGTTTGTACAAATAACTTTAGGTCCATGTTGTAATGATATTGATAGTACCAAAGTCTGTGAGTCAGTCTAGCAATTACTCTCAATTCTCACTCCTTTTTCTACTCACATGCCTTTAATAGGCTGCTATAATGTTTCTGTATTGGCCTCTCTCTCTCTCTTTGAAGAAGAGTAGCTCTCAACAAATTATATCCCAGAGGAAAATGTGATGATAAAAGGGCTATTGGCATCAAGACTATGAGAACAATCATAATAATGGATCCTTATCTTAGTCTCTCTTTGTGTATACAGTGGACTCCTCCTTGACAAAGAGAAAAATATTGTTATGAAAGAAGGTTAAATCCTCTGCACGTGTTGGAGCTATGGTATTCCTTTTTAACATAATGCAAAAAGGAATAATTACTCCATTTTCACTCTCAACACTATGGATGTTTGCACAAATCATTACATGGGAATGTTTTAAGCATCTGTATATGAGCGCCATGAAGGACCCACCAAGTCTTTAGGTCCACGTGATAACGATCATAGATATTATCAAAGGTCGTGTGAGTTGATCAAGCAATTAATCACAATTCTCACTTTTTTCCCCCTACTTTTCCTTTAATAGGTTGCAATAATCTTTCAACATTGGCTTTCTTATTTGAAAACGAGTAAGTCTCAATGAATTATATTCCGGGGGTAAACATCCTCATAAGGGGCTATTGACACAAGACTATAAGAACAAACATTATAACGATTTATTGCTCAGTGAAAGAGCAGACTCTCTGAATGAACATTCTAGTAATTTCATCATCCTTTGTTGTCATATTAAAACTTTTCTCAATTGCATCTCCACTTCCTCTAGTCTTTCTTTTCTTTTGCTCAGTTTTATGAAAATTAGTATCAATTTTACTATTAATAAGATTTCTACCCAATGACAATGGTTTTTGGTTCTTTATTTATCATTCTCAACTTAGCTGCTTCTTTCGCCTTTTGCATTGTACTTGTATCTTTTGTAGTTACTTTTGGACAAATCTCAATACCATTTCCCGATAATCTTAAGGAATGTGCCCCTACTCGTGTATATGATTTTCTTAGTTGCATTGCCAGTTATCACCACCTTCATTGAGTTATATCATATATTGTCACGTATTTCTAAAGAGGCTTAGATATTTTATCATCTACTTGCTATCTTGTTCTTGAGATGGAGATGGAAATTTTGAGGAAGCTGAAGTGAAATGCAAAATGAGCAGACTAAGAATCGAGGAAGACTAGTATGGTTCATGACAGCTTCTATATGTATGTATTATGCATTCTTTGCAATTTAAGGTTGGAAGTTTAAAGTAGTTAAGTTTCAATTGGTTTTTCTTTCACTATTTTTGACTCTTGAAATTGTTGTTTGTTCAATTGTGCCTTTTCTTTTATTTAAAGTTTTGTGCCTGTTTTTCATTTACCTTAAAAATTTGTCTTCTATTATCAAACCACGCTTCTTAATTGTTTAAAAGCCGCTATTAGGGTTTCTCTTCATTTAGCGCTGTCCTCTTTCCTCCCTAGCACCTTTGGCACTAATTCAAGGTTCCCTCTTCCACCTAGCAGCATCTCCTCTTCCGCCCAGCTGCCTCCTTGCTCTGACCATTTGCCATTTCTTCTTCAGGTTAGTATCCCCTTTTCCTCTTTTGTTTTTGATTGTTTGAAATGCATTTCCCATCACCAATCTGTGGTGTCCAGTTCCGGTTCTAAAAAATAACGAAACGTGACATGCCCATCCGTGTGTCCGACACATATCTGGTATGTGTCCGTGTCAGGTATTTGTCTGACAAGGACACTCCGGCTCTGGTGGCACGGTAATTATTCTATCTGAAAAAAATCCATTGTGACTATTAAGGCATATGCACAGAGATTCACAAATCAATTGCCATTGAAGATCTAAGTGTGGAATATCAATAATATGTTATCTGCTACTTATCCTGTCCACACTTGAATGCTCTAATATGTCCACATTTGAATTTTCTAATCAAATTGGCATGTTGTTCTAGCTGAGACTTGAATAAGTTGATATTTGACTTAACTTTTCATTTTTACCATCGAAACTAATGGCCGGGAATCATGACCAATCCTCGCATGAATTGCTAAGGATCCAATAAGTCTTAACATTGATTCCCTCAGATGTGTCAATTTGGCAAATACGCCCATAATGACTATGATGGATATCTCATATATGAAAACTAGCAGTTCGCCCTGTTAGTCCTCCAGGGCAATAGGAGAACATACCATATCTGCTACAAGAAGCGAAACTGACCCTAGTATGTCGGCTTCTTCTGAACCTTCTGTGAGGGCTCTCAGCAACATGGATAGTTCAATGTGCTCATCGGCGTCTGACCCTGAGATGTGGATCATCCAAAGCACATTATAAAAACGTAGTTTTTGGAAAGTAGTTATTTTTGGAAATGGAATTTTATTTATGGACATCCTGGAAGGGAAATGAAGCATTCAATGGGGGATAGATGGATTAGAAGTTTACGAAATATGAAGCCATAATCAAATCTAAACCCTGTAGCCAAAATTATGTTAAATGATCGTAGCCACTACTCGAAATTTAGCTTAAAAAAGATGAATTCTTCCAATCCTCTTGGCAATCGTAGCAATAAGCTATATATTAAGTGCTTAGTGCTTATCATGATTAAAATTGTCATGAAGTCCATGACTCATAACAAGTTAATTGCTGAAGGTTAGTTAGATAGGCACAGGTAAAAATCTGAGTTTTAATATATTTGAAAACATATTTTTTCTTTCAATCCCTTTCTTCTCTTTTTGCTTGGTTTTTATCAACTGAACGTTGTTAGATGATCCACTTGACCCATTGAGTTACTCTGTGTGTGTCTGTCTCTTGTGTGTGTGTGTGGATATCCAACTTTATTTTTATCCTTTATTACTGAAAATGCTATTGATACTTCCATATGGTAATGCCATTTGTTTTGGCAGTTTCTGGTGATAAACTCTTTTATCTTGTGTGCAAAGAAGTTTGGAGGAAAATGGATACACCAATGGCTAGTAAGAAAACATTAAAGAACCTGGAATCCAAGAGAGCGTCTTCAAGTCCTGAGGATCAGCCTTCCAGGAAACAACGGAAGCGGGAAAACCATGTTCGAATTCCACCAGTCACAGAGCCATATGCTGATAATAAATGTCCTAATTCATGGATCTGTAAAAATTCTGCATGTCGAGCCACTATTTCAACAGATGACACATTTTGCAAGAGGTGCTCTTGTTGCATTTGTCATTTATTTGATGACAATAAGGATCCAAGTCTCTGGTTGGAATGCACTTCTGAATCTGGCTCGGGGGATTCTTGTGGCTTATCTTGCCATATTGAGTGTGCCCTCCAACGCTGGAAGGTGGGAGTTGTTGATCTTGGTCGGTTGATGCAGCTGGATGGAAGCTATTGCTGTGCTTCATGTGGCAAGATTTCTGGGATATTGGGGCAAGTTGTTCACTTTTGGCATGTTTTTTCTATTACATAAACCCCACCTCTCTTCTTTATTCAGATCCTTGAAATAGGCTTTATCAAAATATTGTCGAGTATAATTATATTTTTTGAACTTGAGGAGGATGATAAGCGACAAGTTGGTAACTTGGTAAAATTGGAGGAAAACTCTCTCTTCTAATGCCATTCCATGTCTTTTGGTCTCAAATATTAGCATTTTAATTGCAACTATAAAGACCAGGTATCTTTCTAAGTGCAATATTGGAGGGACTTGCACTTGTATATAATTACATTTTAAGTTTGAGATGAGTTGCCATGATCATCATCATTAGATTGGGGGTGAGGTCTGCATGGTAGTCAATGTCTGGATGTGCATGCATGTCTTGAAATGCATTTTTCTGTTCCTGATATTCTTCGTTACAAAGAAATTTAATCCTCATACCTCCTATGCTGTTCAAGTGTGATTGACATATTAGACATTTTTCATTTTGATGTTTTAAGAGTGTGTTTGGTTCTGTGGAAATCTTTCCACAGATTCTATAGTGTTTATTCACAAAAAAAACCACAAATTGGCAGCAGCTATATACTTGCTATAAAAAACCTCTGTGGTCTTTGCTCAATGCTTCTTAGCATGGAAGATGGCCTCGCCATTATGTTCCAAGTGACGGGTGTATTGTTGCATAGTATGACTTAATTTCAGATTTAAGCTAAGATATAACGTAGAAAAGAAGAGGTCCACCTAGAAGTAATTTTGACTTCATTGTATCAGGTTTTGAGGCAATATGACATGAATATTGATTTTGCAGATACTGGAAGAAGCAGTTAACTATAGCTAAGGATGCTCGTCGTGTAGATATCCTCTGTTATAGGATATTCCTGAGTTACAGGCTCTTGGAAGGGACTTCCAGATTTAAAGAACTCCATCAATTTATCAAAGAAGCTAAGGAAAAATTGGAAACAGAGGTAGGTCCTCTGAATGATTCTACGAAAATGGCTAGGGGAATTGTCAGCAGACTCTCAGTAGCCGGGGATGTGCAGACTCTCTGTTCACTTGCTATTGAGAAAGCTGATGGATTGCTGGCCTCAAAGTGCAGCACAAGCCTAAATAATATCGGTACTTCTTTTCTGAGATTTTGCTATTCTTCTCTTGAAATATGAAATTTCGGGTTCGTGAACTTTGTTTGTACCTTTGCAGAAAGTTCCCTTCCCGCAGCTTGCAAGTTTGTCTTCGAGGAAATTGCATCTTCTTCAGTTTTAGTTAAATTGATAGATTTATCTACTGCACCGTATGATGGTATTGAAGGGTACAAGCTGTGGTATCGTAAGACTAGAGAAGAGACGTACACCGAAGAGCCTATTAAAGTCTTTCCAAGATCTCAAAGGAGGATTTGGATATCAAATCTGCAGCCCTGCACGGAGTATTCCTTCCGAATAGTATCCTTCGCCGAGGCTAGTGACTTGGGACATTCTGAGGCAAAATGTTTTACAAAGAGCATAGAGATAATTCACAAGAACTCGAACTCTCTCGCTGCAAATCTTCAAAAGGAGAATTCAGAAGACGGAGGAAGATCTGATGCCAAGCAAGACCACAAGACTGTAACAGACACTGAAACCAACTCCGAATTCAAGGTTCAAAACCTTGGGAAGATCTTGAGGCTAGCTTGGGCCCAAGAACAAGGCTTTCTTAAGGGGCTTCATGGTGCAGATGTTAAAATATGTTCCGGGGATCGTAGTTTTATTAATCCAGAAACTGTAATTGAAGACAGGTTTCAATCCATTCCAAGGAAGATTGACTTGAATGTTTCGTCAGTGCCTGATCTGAATGAAGAGTTTACCCCTCCAGTCGAGTCATCTAGAGACAACTGGAACCATACGAAAACCAATGATGGATCAGCTGTTGACTCCCGGGTGGAAGCTTGCCCGAAGATGACACATAACACCAATGTGGAGATGCAAGATTCCGTTAGCAATCTGACCAATGGATCGCCATCCCAAGTCGGGAATGTGTCGGGAAGCTTGGATGAAAACTTCGAATACTGTGTTAAAATTATTCGTTGGCTGGAATGTGAGGGCCATATTAAGGAGGAATTCAGAAAGAAGTTTCTGACGTGGTTCAGCTTGAGATCATCTAAGCAGGAACGCCGAGTAGTCCAGACTTTTATAAAGACTCTAATGGAAGATCCAAGTAGTTTGGCAGAACAGTTGGTTGATTCTTTTTCAGAAATCATAACTGTGTCTGGCAAGAGGCCTAGAAATGGTTTCTGTGGTGAACTTTGGCATTAATTTATCCGGATTTTGGAAACACAGTACTGCTAGCTAACTCCAAGACTTACCATCCAAATGTCAATAGATATTGCTGATCATTACATCAATTATTCGTACTGGTATTTTCTAAGTCTCTTCTGAAATGATTCATTACTGTAGTGAACAACTGCGAATGAAGTATTTTTCATTCTCAGAAATTTCTCAATTGCTTTTGTGGTGGCAGAAAAACTGCATTTTAGATTCTATTTGGAATTGGTAGTATTTCTTTTTGTTGATGATAGAAGGGTAGATGCTTGACTTGGTTTTTAGGCATTTGTTTATCCAATTCATGGACATGGCTTAGCTTTTTGTAGCTGTTAAATCAGTCCTGAACTATTACATTATTTCCCTTTTGGGGTTTCTTTTTTGCAAATTCAACATTAATGCAATTTGTTTCTGAATCATTGTTCATTTTTATGTTGCAGTCATGATATTTACAGTGATCTGTTGTATTCTTGAATTTCTTTTCTCAATCTTCAATTAGTACATTGGATTATACAAGTCTGCATAAGATTGTAGTATATAGCTACGGGAAGTGTGTGGCTCTCATTCAGTTGGAAGTAGGAAATCTTGTAGGATATTGAACAAACAAGAGGAGACGAAAAACTAAATTTTTCATACAATCACAATGATTTCACACAGCTGAATATATAGCCATGATTTGATAGAAAAACTTTCTACCAACTATTCTATCAACTACCATGCTACTCTTACACATACAAGTACTACTCCATTCTAACTTGTATAATACAGTAACTTGTCTAACTTTTCATGATTTGATACAAAAACTTTCTACCAACTATTCTATCAACTACCATGCTACTCTTACACATACAAGTACTACTCCATTCTAACTTGTATAATACAGTAACTTGTCTAACTTTACATCATTTCATAATTAGACATTAAACCAACACGTGACTAAATAATAACCAAAAGACAATTATTAAGTGACAACAAAAGTGTCACTTACACGGTTTCATTCAACACTCCTCCGTGACACTTTTGTTGGAAACACAAAGACGCTTTCTTAGTGTTTCAAACATTTCCTTTAGTAATGCCTTAGTCAAAATATCAGCATATTGATCAATAGAACAGTAATGCAACAACTTCACTTCAAGATGTTCTTGTGCTTGCCTAATTGCATGATACTTGATCTTGATGTGTTTTGTTCTACCATGAAACACCGGATTTTTGACTATAGCAACAACTGACTGGTTATCACAATAAATCACAGTTGCATCAGTTTGTTTGTAGTTAAGATCTTCCAAAACTTTCTTCAACCAGCTGGCTTGATTAGTTGTTTCTGAAGCTGCAATATACTCTGCCTCAGCAGTTGATTGAGTAACCTTTTTTGCTTCATTGAATTCCAACAGATAATGCTTGAACCCAAATAAAAAACATAACCAGAAGTGCTTTTCATGTCATCATAGGAACCAGCTCAATCACTATCAGTATAGCCAACAAATTTTAGATTTCTTGATTTCCTGTACCAAATTCCTATTTCTGCATTCCCTTTGATGTATCTAAGAACTTTCTTTGTACCTTGAAAATGCACTTCACTTGGTTCTTGTCTGAATCTGGAGAGCAAAAGTAATGTCTGGTCATGTAATGGTTAAGTACAAGAGACTTCCTACCAAGCTTCTATAGATTTTTTCATCAGTCTTTCTGCCTCCATCATCCTTCATTAACTTCAGATTTTGCATCAAGGGAGTGCTCACTAGTTTGTAGTTTTCCATGCTAAACTTCTTTAGCATTTCCTTAGCATATCTTCTTTGACAACAAAGATTCCTTCTTGAGATTGATTTATTTCCATGCTGAGAAAGTACTGCATTTTTCCAAGGTCAGTCATCTCAAACGCCTGCTTCATTTCATCTTTCACTTGTTCAATTAAGGCTTGATTGCTCCCGGTTATTAGAAGATCATCAACATATAAAGAGATGACAAATCATTTCTCCCTCCAAATGTTTGATATAAAGTGTTTGCTCATTGATACTTTTACTGAAACAAAGAATGCTCATCTATTCTACCGTACCAGGCCTTTGGAGCCCGCTTCAAGCCATACAAAGCCTTTTTCAACTGATAGACCTTATCCTCTGCTCCAGTCACTGGAAAACCATCAGAAAACCATCATGTTGTTCAACAAATATTTCCTCATTTAAGTAGCCATTTAAGAAGGCCGACTTAACATCCAGCTGATGAATTTTCCAACCTCCTTGAGCTGTAATGGCAAATAGTAATCTGATTGTTTCATATCTTGCTACTGGTGCAAAAGCATATGTGAAGTCTATGCCAAATTGTTGAGCATATCCCTTCACAACCAACCTGTCTTTCAACTTGTTGATTGAACCATTAGGGTTCAATATAGTTTTGTACACTCATTTGACTCCAATCACATTCTTATCTTTTGGCCTATCAACTAACACCCAAGTTTCATTCTTCTCAATCATATTTAACTCCTCCTTCATTGCAGACATCCACTCTTTAGAATTCTCAGCTTCTGCAAAGTTTGAAGGCTCTAGTTAAGCTGAATTACACTTGGCATACACATCAGCTAATGGTCTAGTCCTCAGCACTTCATTTTTTGAATTTGAATCACTATCAGATTCCTCTTCTTCTTCAATGACATCCGTTTCAACTGTATGAGGAATATGATTTGGAACCTGAGGTTGATTGCTTGCAGATGATTCCCAATTTTACGAGGCATCTTCATCTACCTATATCACTGCTGGAAATTATCTTCTTGCTATGAGGATTGAATACCTATAGCCTTTGGCATCACTACATTATCCAATTAGCACTCCAACCTCTGCTTTTTGGCTTAATTTATCCCTCTTCACATCAGGTATATGAGTGTAACAAAGACTTCCAAAAACCTTCAGATGAGAGACATCTGGTTTCATTCCATACCAGGTCTCAAATGGTGTCTTTCCGTCCAAAGATTTGTAGGTAACCTATTGAGTAAATAGACTGAAGTATTTATAGCCTCAGCCCTAAACTCTTTAGGTACTTTTCTCTCCAACATCAGACACTTAGCCATCTCCATAACTGTTCTATTCTTCCTTTCACAAACACCATTCTGCTGGAGAGAATATGAAATAGTCAGTTGATGTTGTATTCCCATATCTTCACAGAATTTATCAAATTGACTGCAACAATATTCAGTTCCATTGTCTGATCTTACAGCTTTTATTCTGCAGTTGCTTTCATTTTCAACCAAGTTTTTAAACTTCTGAAATACACCAGCAACCTCAAGACTTTTGTCTCAGAAAATATACCCAGCACATCCTTGTTAAATCATCAATAAAAAGCACAAAGTATTTACTGCCATTTAAAGTAGGAGTTCTCATTGGACCACATACATCAGAATGGATAAGCTGCAGCTTGTTTGAAACCCTTCTAGACTGATTTTTAGGAAATAGCAACCTAGTTTGCTTTCCCAATTGACAAATTTTGCATACACATCCATCATCCTTACTGATTTCAGTCAAGTTTTCAACCAGCTCTAAATCATGTAATTGTTTAAGTGATGTGTAGTTAGCATGTCCAAATCTTTTATGCCATAGTGAAGACTCAATGACAGTGCTTGCAAGTGCCTGATCACCTACAATTTTCCATTCTAAGGGGAAGCTTCTATTCCTCATGTCAATGGTCATCACTTCTTGATTTTTTGAATCAAATATAGTGCATCTCTTGTCTTTGAATACCAAAGTATAGTCTTTTTCAATCAATTGATCAACACTTATCAAATTTTGATCAATATCAGGAACATATAAAATATCAGAAATATACTTGGTACCTGTCAAGATCTGTACTGATATTTCACCAACTCCCTTCACCTCTACAAACTCTCCATTCCTCACTTTAACCTTTGATCTATAGCCTTCATCAAGAGTTACAAAAATGCTGGAATTGGAGGTCATATGGTGAGTACATCCACTGTCCAATAGCCACATTTCATCACTGCTGCAGGCCCTTTCATTCATTACTGTGAACAAATGCTCCTCTTGTTGATTAATTTTTGCCACCTGAGCCCGCTGTGGATCTAGCTTCTCCTTCTGATTTTTACACACCTTTTGAACATGTCCAAATTGTTTACATGCTCTGCATTGGACGCTTGGCCTGTACCAACACCATTTGTGAGTGGGGCTGGTTTTCTTGCAATGAGGACATGGTGGATATCCTTCATTCTTGCCAACAGTTCTGCTGCTTTCTCCTTTCTTCTTTTCTAGAATCTTCAAGTGAAGAGATTTTTGCCTCAAATTTCTCAGACAAACTGATAAGAACCTTTTGTACCACACGCTTATCAGGTAGTTCATCCCCTAACAATCTTATTTTGTTCACCACTTTCATCAACCTATCTGAGTAATCTTTAACAGATTCAACCTCCTTCATTTTCAGTGTCTCATACTCCCTTCTAAGATTGAGAACTTGCATTTGCCTTGTCCTTGCATTTCCCCTAAACTCCTCAAATAATATGTCTCAAGCCTCATTTGCCGTTTCACAAGTAATGATCCTGGTAAAGATTGCATCAGAGACGGCTGATTGGATGCATGACAAAACCTTGAATTTTTTTACAACCTCCTCACTATGTTGCTTCAGTTGAGCAATAGTTGGATTTGCTCTAAGAGGTGGTGGTTCAGCCCCAGTTTCAGTGATTTCCCATAGGTCATAGGCCTTTAAATAAGCCTTTATTTTTGCAGACCAGAAATCGTAATTCTCTCATGTGAATGCTGAAGGTAGAGGAGCTGAAAAACCACTTGAAGCCATCACTCTCACTCACTCGTTTGGCTAGTGAAGGTTCCTTACTTGTTTTCTCTTAGAATTTTGGTTGTTAAAGTGGATGAAAGAGGAAAAAACAGGAAATTAAACTTACCGGATTTGCAAAGAGCTTACTGGATTTTACACAGCATACCAGATTTGCATATACTTACCGGTTTTGAAGTTATCGGATTTGCACAACACTTACCGATTTTCACACAAGTTACTGTATTTGCAGTTGCTTATCGATTTGCTTCTTACCGGATTTGCAAGTTCCTTACCGTATTTGCTCCTTTCATACCAGATTTGCTACTTGCTCATCGTATTTGAAAAGCTTTCCAGTTTCTTCTCATGGGTTTGCTATGTTTTTCTGCGATTTTTCAACCTTTCTAAGATAGATTTTTATGCTCTGATACCATGTAGGATATTGAACAAACAAGAGGAGAGAAAAAACTAAATTTTTCATACAATCACAATGGTTTCACACAGCTGAATATATAGCCATGATTTGATACAAAAACTTTCTACCAACTATTCTATCAACGACCATGCTACTCTTACCCATACAAATACTACTCCATACTAACTTGTATAATACACTAATTTGAACTTTACATCATTTCATAGTTAGACATTAAACCAAAACATGTGACTAAATGGTAACCAAAATACAATTATTAAGTGACAACAAAAGTGTCACTTGCACGATTTCATTCAACAAATCTATCCCAGCCCGACCAATGGAATGGTCGGGGCCCTTTCGAAAGTAAGAATCTCTAAACCAATGACCTTGACTGAAAAACACCTAATTAGGTCAGTAGCTAGTTAAGTAGGTTAGGTTGAGCTACATTTGATTGTAGTCTTGATAATTGCGGACATGATTAATGATTATCGTACATGCACAATTAAGGAAGAGAGAGGTGATAATGTTTGTTAATTGTCTGGTTCAATTCTGATGTAAAATTTCTATTTGGACTATTTTGCTAACTGCTCGAAGCAAGAATACTATCCATTTTGGACATCAACACATGTCAGACTATTCGACCAGAAAAAGAAGGGGTGTGTGTGTTAAAGTCTAAGGCACCACTACTACAAGAAAAATGACATTTTGTAACTAGTTACTACGGAAAAATTAGGTTATCAAAGCTGGAGTAACAATTTACTCTTTACATATTTGATTACTGATTAGTTGTATACATCTTTCTATGATCTAGTAATATGGTGGTATTTAGTTGCATCAATTCATTATTAAATCTCGAGCGCTTTAAACATCCTTTTTACAAGAACTAATTTGATGATCCGTGAATTGTGAATTTGCATGAATGAATAGATATACGACTATATTTAATTTACTCTTTAGCTCTCAATTTTCTTGACTGATTAATATGTTTGATTTGTACTTCCATTGGCTAGATGTCCAGTCGTGTATCCCCCTCTTAAGATTGTATTTTGTTTTATATTCTCAGTAGTAAAACTCAGATTCTCTATGAGAATGAAGTTGGTTCTTAATACTGGGTGCTATGAAACTAAGCTTGAGCACTAATATTTGGTATTTTTGCTTCTCGGAAGAAGAATTATTTCATCATAACATGAAAATTGAGCATCAACATGAAAATCTCGCAACCCATTTAACTCGAATTGCTGCGAACTTTACACATGTATGCTACACACCATGGACACGGCAAAGATAGTATAATAAATAAAATTTTAACTTATCTATTTGTAACGGTTGAATTTACTATAAAAGTTTTTTTTGGCTCAAAGGAAAAGAAAGATTGCATCTTTTTCCCAGTCACATCTCCTGGTCATTATGGCTGAAGTCATGTTTATAGTGCAGTTCTTCCAAATATCATGCCAGCACATACACCCTAATGAGTTAGAAATTAGTTGATAAAATTTAATGCAAGCTACATAAGTGTATGTCACAATTGCTAAAGTCCGGATCCAAATGCCAATCCAGCATGCAAAAATATACTATTAAGGTAATAATTACTTTCAAAATAAGTATTTTTTTACTTAAATGTTCAGAAGAAAAGTGATGTAGTACCAGAAAGAAATGGGCAAACACTGTTGGAAAGAATAGCGATAGATGAGAGGACAGTGAGGTTGTTTTACTACATCAAGATCAGGCTTGCTGGAAGAGAAAATGCTCCCAATTGCATTACTAATAGACAGAATAAACTCTCAATATCTTTGTTATAACAGAGGTTATAGCAGCAAATCTGGCTCCTTTTGCATTTCCTGCTCCAAGCTCATTAGCCACTCTTATCACAATTCATCCAATGGATATGTAGGAAATATCACTTATCTTTCTATCCTCCCTGTTGTGTTCTTTTCGTTTGGTGCATAATGCAACGGTGATCTCACGATATCCACAATAGGTACTTGTGTTCTTGAAATCTATTTAAGATCTACGATCTCTATTCACCCTTGCACTGTATGATCCTAATTAGTAAAAAAAAATTATATGTTGTTAGACCCACTATTGTCAAAGCTCCATCATCTTCAAGTTGAAGTTTATACTGATCCTGACTGAACTGGTCTGGGAATGACAAAGGATCTACATTTGGGTATATGAATTTATCAAAGAGATGATTGATTGACAGATTTGTACTTGTTTCCAGCATCAAACAATTAGCTGACAGAAGGGGTTGCCAGTACCTAGCAAGTTGAGAATGCTAGAATATTTGAAGTAACAAGGGAAGCTGGGAAATTAGATGTAAATGTAATTAGCTATATTGGTATGCAACAAGGCTGTCTTTAAACCCATTGGTTGGATCACTTCAATGATGATGATCGAATGCCATAAAAAAGGCTTAGCTTGCTCTCACTGGACACTAATTGGTTTTCAGAAGAGATAATCGAAATCTCATCATTTCAATTAGTATCAGAGTTTTAGGGTCATGAGTTCCAGTCATAAGAGCATCATGTTAAGAGAGGGATTGTTGGGTTCAACAAGACCCTTTTTATGTCCATATATTAGGTCACTCAAATGATGGTGATCGAATGTCTTAATAATTACCGAGTCTCCACTTGAGGATATCGTGTTTTTAGATGAGCAAATAGAGGTTACGAGTTCAAGGGCTTATTTTTCAAAATTGTGCATTTGAGGATGTTTCGATGAGAAAAATGAATTATGCGGGTAGATGAGGGGATGCATTGAAAGCTGAAGTTAAATAAATGAATGTGTCTCGTGCCTTTTGGTTCAACAACTTGCATGGCTCGAGCACTTGTACATAATTGTCGGACACAGAAAGTTTAAGTGTAGTGTACAACACAGCCAAATTAACAATGGAGATGGCGCAAATTCAACGTCACATTTGGATTATGACGTTCGTGGAGTAAGCCGATATCCGGCCGAAAATTGTGAGGCCAACGATGAACCAGATCTTCTTCGATTCAAATCTTCATTTTCTTCAACAAGCTCACATTTGGATGATGAATTGCTATGGATCTCAATAACGGTGCTTTCATTTCTCCTCTACCCTTCTGCAGAAATATCTTTTATACAATACAAAATCCTTAAAAATATGAACCGCATTTAATGGAGTACTAATTGTTATCCATGAATGTGTCTGTCCCCCCACAAAAGCTAACATCCCTGTTTTCAATTATTTATGCATTTTTTGGCCGAAATGGAAGTTTTTTAACCAAATAATTTTCTTCATTCGTGGGGTGGGGCCGTGAGGGTGGGTGGGGGAGTTGATATATTCATAGGACCTGTTTGAGAGGCTCAAGAACTTAAAATTTCGAGTGTAATTGGTTTTTGTAATTTGATTTTTGGCAAAAGAAGTATTTCTGCTTCTAATGGTTGTATTGTACCCTTTTATATTTTTCTGAATAATGATGATTGAATAGGATCAAAGACAGAGAAAAGATAGAATGACTGACTTGGCAGCACCCGTTTGGATGTTTGTTTTATTCATTTTTCAAACTGTTCAATTATGTGTCTACACATATCTTCTTTTTTTGAACCTAGTTTTGAGTCCGTTTGTGTAGCACAATTGTATTTTTTTCATCTAATAGCTTTCATATTTTTGTAACAACTTTTATGGAAAGTCATGACCCTTGGACAAACGAAGATGTTCCAATTTTATATGAAGGTATAAATTCTTCTTTGTTTTTCGTACTTCTTCAAATATGGTTTTCCTTCTACTTTGCCAAAGATTCGGTGTCGGTATATAGTTACCACTCCTAAATACAAAAGGACAATTTTATGGTTCGAATGTTATTAATGTGTTACTATTAATGGGTCACATTAGTTTATTTATTAAATATTTAATAATATACACGTTTTTAACATTCTCCCACTTGGTCTAGTTATCACAATATGTATCAATACAGGATAAACACATATATAAAAAACATGTTTTCCCAAGATTTTATATCCTTATAAATCACACGAATTGCAGCGGTAAGTCCTTTATAAACAAGTATTATCATCCACATATTACAATGAAATTTCTCTCCTTCGAGTGAGAACCACATGTGGTACATATTTTTATGAATAAGCTTCCAAAAGCTCATTCAGGGTTTTTCTTAATTTTCAATACTGCATAATTTCATCCACTGAATTTTATGTATACAATCAAATGAGACGACAACTTGAAAATTTTAGTACTATTTTGAGTCTTATTATCTAAAAACTCATTTTCTTCGAAATTCATTTTTGACAACAAAATTTTGCTATAAAATAATTTTGCACATAAACTTAAAATATTTTTAACTTTTTTGTTGATAGCTAAAAATGACGTGGCAAATTTAGATGAACTTAATAGAAATTTAGTGGAGTAATGGCTGGAATGTATGAAAAATGAAGGCTGCTTTTCTTGATTTGTGAAGTTTTCAATGTAGTTTGGAGAGTACATGTTGGCCGCCTTTGGAGCGGACCATTTGTTCATACCTAAATCAAGTAACTTGGCTACCCTCGTCACATCATCAACGGTGCTTCTTTTTGAAGCTCATGTTGGTTTTCAGGGTTATTAGTTTGTTCACGTTATACTTGAAATCTAGATCATGATTTTATGTTCTTGTAAGACGTCCTTACTGATTCCTGATTTGTTGAACATGAGATGCTTATGTCACTGTTTGCTATGTGTCGATTTGAGAGAGGTAATGGGAGTGGCAATGGCGTCATGTAGTCGTGATAGTAATAATGATATTTCGAATGACATGGCAACTGGTGGAACTGAGTTTTTTTTCCTTTTGATATTTTGGGACAATGAGTGTTCCTTATGGACTTCAGTTAGGGGGATTCAAGGATGGGCAAACTCAACATTTTTGTTCGCATGTTTTTCAATATTACAATTTTTTTATATATAAAAAAGAGCTCAATAGCCTTACAAAAAGAAATGGAAAAACATAATATGAAAAGCAATTAAATTTTATATTTAATAATCTAAAAAATTTCACAAATAAATGAATTTCTAGATTCTTAACTAGTTAAATCTAACCTTCGGACCCTGCAATGAACTTTGGACCTGCCAATGTTGATAACTAACAATTCCCCAAATTCCCAGCGAAAAGATCGGTAAGGTGGAGAGGAATTGGTGCGGAATCTCGGTGCATAGTGATTACGATCGCGGACCCAATCCTTACGGTGCTTACTCCCCAAAGCCTAACAGTGATTCCTCGTCATTCAATCGTAAAAGTCAGTATTTCTGTTGATACGTTTTCTATATTAAAAAAAAAAAAAATTGGCTATAATTTTTTGTTGTTGTTGAACTGCTTCTTCTACTAAAGATTGGATTTTTGTTGTTGGGATTATATATGTGTTTCGATTAGATAGAGGTGGGCTTTATTTATTTGAGTCGTTTTTTTCGTATGCAGATATTCGTGTATTTGTATGAATTTGTTTGGATATAGTATCCATACTGACAGTGAATTTTTAAGTTCTATGCGCAGTATTTGAACTTTGAAGTCTTATTTATTGAATTAGAGCTGAATTATCTCATGAGTTGGTAACTTTATCTTGCAATTCCATGGTATTCAGGAAATCTAGCATGGATTATTTCTTTGCTTTTAATTTTTTGCTTATGATATGTTTGGTAATTGAGTCGTTTCGTTTTTTTTTATAGGTTCTTTTTTGCTTGAATTTAATGTGTTAGAAACAGGATTCCTGAAGTTGATTTTGATGGAATTAAGTGACATCATAGCTGTTAATTGGTTGATTCTTAGAAGAAGTATCGATAAAAAATTGCATTTTTGTTTTCGTTTTTCAGGTACTATGGAAAATGTGAAGGATGTGCTAGGAGACGTGGAAAGAAGGTGGGAGAAGCAACATGGAAGGCTGAGGATCTTGCTGGGATTATTTGGCAGCACTTAAGTTTTTTGCCCTGTTTTTTTTTTTTATATTTGATCTTTAAGTGTATTGAATCAATACTGTGATCTTGAAGTTCCTTTTTATGTGTCATGTGATGACTCCATTACCTTTTTTAAGGGAGAAGATCCTTATAGATGGAAACTTGGACTTAAAGCTAGTTAATCACCAACCATTGAATCCTCGAGCATCCATTATAATTACAAATCAGTCTCCAATACCAGAATTGTTCACTTCTTCGTTAAATTGTCATGTGACTCTCCCATGTCGAACTTTGAAATTAGATTTTGTTTTCGAGCCTGGGCCTGCCCCAGAATCTGAAGTGTTGCATATTTCCAGGAAAGTGTCATATGACTATTACATGGTCCCTGTACCCATGCAGCGTTATTGCATTTTACTTTAATTGTTTTATAGTATTATACAGCCCCTGTCTGAGCTCCATTTTTTTGTTAAAAATGAGTTTTATAATAGTGATTTTTGGAGAATATGTGGTTAAAAAGTAAGGAAATTTTTTGAATTTACGTGGAAAATTATTTTATCCGGAGAATGTGTGATTGAAAACGATATTGGGAAAAATGAATTTTTTGAGAATGAGGCTCAAACAAGGGCATAATGTTCTTGATTTTGGTTTTCTGATTCAAAGTTTAGGTTTTGGTATAGGGTTTTGGGATGGTTTAGGGACTCTGCTACTAGCCATTATCCTAACACGTTGGGCGCTCCTGCCATCCATCCGTATTCTTTCTTTATGGTAACTTTTTTATTCATGAAGCTTTATTATTTTGTTCACGTTTTAGATTTCTATGACATGTATGATTACTGATTCTTTCACTGTAAAGTTGAGAGTTTTTATTTTTGGTTCTTCTGTGTTGTGTGACGCAAGGGGTTGTTTTGAATGCTAATTTGCAGAAGAAAATGATGTTGCTGTTTTATTGCCTTTTGCCTGTACTATTAATTTCTTGTTGATTAGCCTTAGTTGGAGTCTTGGTGGACTTTTATTACTGGAATTTCTATCAGTGCTTATTGTCATTTCATCTTTTACTTAGATAAGCACGCGTCTTATAATTTTGAATGCACCCAACTGAGATAATGCCTGAACTTCATGCATTGGGGTTGGCTTTGTTTGTCTTCAGGATGGGGTTGACTACTTTGGATTAGATTGAGAAACTGTTGAACTGTCCAAAAAGATCCATGTACATATCACTCGTCCACTACAATGCTGATCCAAACATTGAGCTCTTATGGGTATGCACTAATTACTTTACTTTCTCAGCTAGCTAATCTCATAGAAGTTCCAAGTTATTCATGGACATAGCATGGAACTTGAATATCGTGATTACCTATTGCCACCATAATCCGTATGGTGTGACAGGGGCGGAGCCCATTAAGGTCCATTGCTGGCGTATGCCTGCACTGAACTTTATGGCCACCCCTCTTAAAATTGTTCATAACTGGGCTAGGTAAAAATGCCAGCTCAATGCTTAAAATCATAAAAAATATTAAAATGATCTCTCCTAAAATTGGCCAAGTAAATGCCTAAACCAAAACTAAACCCAAATAATAACCCATTAACCCCCAAATCAAGCCCACAAGAACAAAACCAAACGAACGTGAAGAACATAAAAATTAACCTATTCGCATATCATCTCAAATTCTCAATACTTGGCGAAACCTCCTGCCGATGACAGCAACTAGAAACTCCGGCTGGCGACAGGGCAAGTAGCACAGACTTCCAACTTCCCTCTCGAATAACTCCAGTCCCTCCAAGTCTCCAACTCCAAAGTGACTAAGTCCAAGCTATTTAGTTAGGTAAATAAATCCTTTAATCCTTCTCTCTCTCTCTCTCTCTCTCAAATGCTTTTCTTGGATTTTGGCAATTTTAAATGTGAATTTTTTACTTGACTATTTCTTGTAAACTTGAATTGTGCTAAATATTACTTTAAGCCTAAGATTTAGCCTTTTATCTTTGTAAGTTGGGTTTCTTTACTGGAAGTTTTATATCAATAATTTTCAAGCCGGAGTGTTGTTTGGGAATTGTTGTTAGTTTAATAACTATATAGAATTAGGGCCTCGGAACCAGAATAGAAATAACTATGTTCAAATTTGAAATTTTCGTTCATGAATGTAGATTGTCATTTTGCCACTGGCTTTTGTAAAATAGCAGTAACTTGTAAGTTAATGTCCAAAATATGTCATTTCTATTTGGAAATATTAAAATAACATAGTATTGTACATTTACATTGTTTTTATATTTTTACCTTTCTTAAATACTGCCCGCATTGGAATAATTTCTTGGCTCCGCCCCCGTGGTGTGAAATTGTTTCTTTTTTTCCCCCTTCCAATTCTATCGGATTCCTTTCTATATGTACTCCATGAATCATGAAACTAAATCTTTTTGAAGATAATATGTAATAATGGAACTCAATAAGTGAATTGTAGGAGATTTGAAATGACAAAATCTATCGATGAGGTCAAGTTCTTTCTCTGTGTTGATTGTGGCACCAAACTGATAGATGTTGTATTCTAGACCCATTTTTGAAATTTGGAGGCTAGCATTGTGGTTTAAATGCATATAGACTTAGAATTTTGTTCATGGGTGGAGTTCTTTTAGATGGATAATTTTATTTGTTATCTACCTATGATTTTTATGGTGCAACAATTATTTTTACTTGTTTGTTTAAATGGAAATTTGTTGGTTATTTCGATTTAGAGTTATTTTGTATTTTGCGTAATTTGAAAAGAGAAGCTAAATTGAGAAGGGTGTAATTTGTTTAGTTAGATTTACTTTTCCTTATTAGGATTACAAGCCAATGTTGTATTTATTGACACATTCTTAGATGGACAAAAAATAACAAAGAAAAATTAAAAGATAGAAAAAGGGGTTGGGTACATTGTTTTCAAAAGTGTACGAGGCTTACACCTTGAGGTGCACCTGATCTTTAATCTCCATTAAGAGCCTCAAAGTACACGTTTTTTAGTGCCTCACACTTTTGTTTGCATCAACCTTTACAGATGGTTTTTATATAGGCTTGAACATTACAAGGAGGTTTGAGCTTATTTTAAAGACAACACAACTAGAAAAATAGATGTGAAAATTAGATGAACAACAAGTGAAGAGGTATACCCTAGCCTCATAACACTAAAATACAATAACCACCACCCAAGTGAAGGTGTAACTTTTCAGTAGCAGACAATTGATAACTAGAGACCTTGGATATGTAAATTCTATTATTATTTTTATACTTTTCTTGTTATTATATCCATTTTTGTTTTCTTTGCTCTGAATTTCTGAACTGAACACAGTGGCTAAAAAGGAATGAATTTGACACTTTGTTTTTAAAAATTAGGTGTAGTTTTTTGTTTGCTGTTGCTTGGATAATTTTCTTTTAGAGTCAAAGCAAGCAAGATTCTAAATAGTTGGTACATTGTTGCATTTGTTATAAATTTTTATTTTAGTTATTCACTTATTTATTTCTTGTCACGTGATAACCATATTTTTTTGTGTTACTTTCTTGATCCATTTTAGGTTCTGAGGTGCAAATTAGATTTCAATTTTTTTTTTTTTTATTATTATTATTATTTTATGAAATATTGTGATGGTATATTGTTTGTTATATGTATAGTTGTGTATTTTTATTTATGAAAGCGTGTCTATGCATACCCTTCGCCTCACATAGATAAAATACTTTGATGACCAACATAGCTTTTTAATAACTGGCTGCACATTTACAGGGTTTTCTATAATGCCTTAGAATTACGCCTTTGCAGCATCCTCATGAGGACTTCACCGAGAGTCTTAAAGCTCAATTTTGAGTGATATTTCTTAAGACTTAAGCCTTCACCTTGTGGAACACATGCCTCAGAATATAAGCCGCTAGGTGATTGAGTTCTGATGTCCTTATGCTTACGGTTTCTAAGCTTTTTTTTTAAACCAGATTTGGCATAGCCTATAGCATTTTAAGGATGTCTTTTCTTACCAGACTCTGCTACTAAGCATAATCCTAACACATTTGGCGCTCCTGCCATCCGTCATTATTTTTGCTTTATTGGGACTTTTTCATTCGTGAAGATTTATTATTTTGTTTATGTTTTGGATTTCTATGACACGTATGATTACTGATTCTTTCTCTGCAAAGCCAATATTTTTGTTTTATATTTTGATTTTGATTTCTTGGTTCTTACGTGTTGTATGAGACAAGGGTTTTAACTGCTGATTTGCAGAAGAAATTGTTGTTGCTGACTTATGACTTTTTCCTGTACTTAATTTCTTGTTGATTAGCCTTAGTTGGAGTCTTGGCGGATGTATTACTGGAATTGCTAACAATGCTTATTGTCATTTTATATTTTACTTACTCTAGCTAACTTCCTTATAATATGGAATGCACCCAGATGATATAATTCCAACTGAACTTCATGAATTGGTGTCGGCTTTGTTTGTCTTTATATAACAATTGACTACATTTGATTAGATTGAGAAACTGTTGAACTATCCAAAAAGATCCATATACACACCTATTTATCACTAATGCAACACTGGATTTTGGCAAGCATATGACAACACTGATCCAAACATTGAGCTCTTATGGGTATACAAAAATCCTCGACTACCAATAGAAATTCTACCTGTTTATCACTAATCCATGTGCACACCTATTTATCACTAATCCAGTATGAGTTTTACTACCAATAGAAATTCTACCTGTTGACAATGGCACTTCTTTTGGCCCATTATTTATCATTCTCAACTTGGCTGCATCTTCTTAATTTTGCATTTTACTTGTATCTTTCTTAGTTGCTTCTGGACAAACGCAATAACATAACCCGATAATTTAAAGAAATGTGCCCTGACTCTTGTATACGACCTTTCTTAGTTGCATTGCAAATATTGAAGGTAATGTTTCCACCACCTTCATTGAGTCTATTATATGTTGTCATGTATTTCCAAGGAGGCTTAGATAGATTATCGTCTACTTGCTAACAAGTTCTTGAAATGGAGATGGAACATTTTGAAGAAGCCGAAGTGAATGCAAAACAAGCAGAATAGGAATTGAGGAAGGGTAGTTGGGTTCAAGACAGCTTATATAGATGTTCTACGCATTCTTTTCAATTTAAGGCTGGAAGGTTTAAATAGTTAAGTTTCATTTGATTTTTCTTCTATGATTTTTTGCTAATAAAATCTTGTTTGATCAATTGTGCTTGTTTTAAGTGAAGATTTGGGCGTGTTTTTCTTTTACCTAAAAATCGTGTGTTGCTTCCATAATCAAAACACGCTTCTTCATTGTTTAAAAGACCCTGATTAGGGTTTCTCTTTATTCAGCGCTGCCCTCTTTCCTCCCTAGCACATACGGCGCTGCACCTAGGTTTCCTCTTCCATCTAGCAATATCTCCTCTTCTTCCCAGTTGCCTCCTCGCTGTGTCCATTTGCCATTTTCTGTTCAGGTTAGTTTCTCCTTTTCCTTTTTTTATTTTGATTATTTTAACTGTATTTGCCTTCGCCCATCAGCGACGAATTATGTTCTATAAACACATAATAGGACATTTCACCGTTGTGTCTAACATGTGCCTGGCATGTGTCCGTTTCGGATGTGTTTCAGACATGGTCACTCTAGCTACAATGGCATATTGATGCTTACTAATTATTTATCAAAATAATTGGATTGTGATCATCAAGGCAAATGCATATAGATCACAAATCAAATTGCCCATCTGGGATCTAGATATGTGGAATACATCTTTATTTTTTATTTTTCCTGCTACTTATCCTGATCACTAATGAATTGACATGGTGTTATAGGTGCGAATTGAACATGTTAATATTTAATTTAATCTAATGGCAAGGAATCATTTTCATTTTATCATTCCATTCTATAAGTAAATGTAGTTTCGGAAAGTAATTATTTTTGGAAATGGAGTACTATTTATGGACATTTGGGAAAGAAATGACGCATTCAATGGGGGATATAGTGGTTATAAGTTTATGAAATATGGAGCCATAATCAAATCAAAAACCTCTAGCCAAAATCATGTTAAATAATCATATCCATAACTCAAAATTTAGCCTAAAAACAATACATTCCCCAATTTTCTTGGCAACTGCAGGAATAAGTTATATGGGTCTAGTAAAAATCTGTTTCTTAGTATTTTTGGAATGTGTTGATTCTTGATATCCTTTTCCTCTCTTCTTTGCTTGGTTGTTATCAATTGAACATTATTAGATGATCTTCTTGACCTGCTGAGTTACTTTGCCTCCAAGTGTGTGTTTCTGTCTGTGTATGTGGGTATCCAACTTTATCTTTATCATTTACTATTGAAATTGCTATTGGTACTTCCATACGGTAATGCCATTAATTTTTTTGCAGTTTTTGGTGGTCGACTCTTTCATCTTGTGTGCAAAGAAGTTTGGAGGAAAATGAATACTCCAATGGCTAGTAAGAATACATCAAAGGTTCAGGAACCCAAGAGGGCGTCTTCCAGTTCGAAGGATCAGCCTTCTAGGAAACAACGGAAGGGGGAAAAACCAGTTAGAATTCTGCCATCCACAGAGCTATATGCTAATACTAAATGTCCTAATTCATGTATCTGTATAAATTCTGCATGTCGAGCCACTAATTCAACAGATGACAAATTTTGCAAGAGGTGCTCTTGTTGCATTTGTCATTTATTTGACGACAATAAGGATCCAAGTCTGTGGTTGGAATGCATGTCTGGATCTGGTTCGCGGGACTCTTGTGGCTTATCTTGCCACATTGAATGTGCCCTCCAATGCGGGAGGGTGGGAGTTGTTACTCTTGGACAGATGATGCAGCTGGATGGAAGCTATTGCTGTGCTTCCTGTGGCAATGTTTCTGGGATACTTGGGTAAGCTATTCTCTTTTAACATGTTTTCTCTATTACAACCCCACTCCTCTTCTTTATCCAGATCAATGAAATAACCTTTAGCAAAATATTGTAATTATATAATTATATTTTTTGAACTTGAGGATTATGGCGACAAGTTGGTAAAATTGGAGGAATATCACTCGAACATTAACATTTTAAGTGCAACAATGAAGACCTGGTGTCTTTTTAAGTACAATGGGTGTGTGTGTGTGTGTGTGTTGGGGGGGGGGTTGCACTTGTAGATAATTATATTTTAAGTGCAATCACCAAGTAACTCCTTTTGAGACAAGTTTCCCAGGATCATCATCACTAGATTTGGGGTGAGGTTGTCTTGCGGAAGTCGCCCTCTGGATGTGATTGAATGTCTTGAAATTCATTTCTCTCGTAATAGTCACTTACAATTACAAGCTTGTGCGCCTTTTTTCAACGGTACTTAGGATAGCAGATGGCCTTGCCATTAAGTTTTCAAGTGATGGCACCTCATACTGTGAATTAGGCTAAGATATAACATAGAAAAGAAGAGGTCCACCTAGACGTAATTGTGACTTCATTTTATCGGGGTTTGAGAGAGGCTATTTGACATGAATATTGTTTGCAGATGCTGGAAGAAGCAGTTAACTATAGCTAAGGATGCTCGTCTTGTAGATATTCTCTGTTATAGGATATTTCTGAGTTACAGGCTCTTGGAAGGGACCTCCACATTTAAAGAACTCCATCAAATTGTCAAAGAAGCTAAGGACAAATTGGAGACAGAGGTAGGTCCTGTGAATGATTCAGCCAAAATGGCGCAGGGAATTGTTAGCACACTCTCAATAGCCAGTGATGTGCAGAATCTCTGTTCTCTTGCTATTGAGAAAGCTGATAGATGGCTGGCCTCAAAGTGTAGCACAAGCCTAAATAGCATTGGTAATGCTTTTCTGAGATTTTACTTTTTATTCTCTTGAAATATGAAATTTTTCGGTGTATGAATAAACACTTTAAGCACCTTAGCAGCAAATCTACAAAAGGAGAATTCAGAAGATGGGGGAAGATCTGGTGCTAAGCGTGCCAAGACTGCAACAGACATTGAAACTGAATCCTCATTCAGGGTTCAAGACCTAGGGAAGATCTCAAGGCTGGCATGGGGTCAAGAACAAGGGAATCGTAATTTTCTTAAACCAGACGCTGTACTTGAAGACAGGTTGAAATCCATTCCAAGGGACATCGACTTGAATGCTTCTCCCGTGCCTGATCTGAATGTAGAGTTTATGCCTCCAGTCGAGCCACCTGGAGACAACAGAAACCACACAAAAACTGATGAAGCACCAGTTGACTCTGAGGTGGAAGCTTGCCCGAAGACTACCCATAACACCATGGAGATGCAGGATTCTGGTAGCAATATGAGCAATGCATCACCATCCCAAGTCGGGAATATAGCCGGAAGCTTGGGTGAGAACTTTGAAGACTGTCTTAAAACCATTCGTTGGCTGGAATGCGATGGCCATGTTAAGACGGAATTCAGAAAGAAGTTTCTGACGTGGTTCAGCTTGAGATCAACTGAGAGGGAACGCCGAGTAGTCCACTCTTTTATACAGATTCTAAAGGACGATCCACGTAGTTTGGCGGATCAGTTGGTTCATACTTTTTCCAAAATCATGTGAATGTCCACTTAGATGCATGACTTGGTTTTAGGCATTCACTGGTCCAATTCAAGACTTGGCTTAGATTATATTACTTGTACATAAAAATGGTACATAAGAGATTACATAATATGATGTGAAGGGAAACAATTGAATGAAAAAGTTGGTCGTGTTTTTAATTGGTAAATAGTATAGTGACGTAGTATTATGTAATCTTTTGTGTAAACTTTTATGTACATGTAGGAAGATTCAACTTTTTGTCCAAATTGGGATTTCTTTTCTTTGCAAATTCAGAATTTAATAAAAAGATAGCTTACTTGATTGGCATAGCCCCAAATGATTTTATGACATTTGTAAACAGGATAATTTATATAATCATCCAAATCAAAAATCTAATGAACATTGCTAGGCACCCTCCCTGCCAGCCCCCTCACAATTTGGGGAGGGGAGGAAATTTTTTCTCTTTTTTAATTCATATGGGTCTCATGGGGATCCCACTAGATGTGAGAGGATGTCAAAAAATCATATTTTCTAACAAACTCGTTTCATTCAAATCTAATGCAATTTTATGATGCTCTAGATTATACATTGATTTTTATTCATTCATTAAATTTATTTGAAACAATAAAATAATATTAAATCAAATCGTTCTGGTTTTATTCATAAAATGATTTTCAAATCGATTTAACAATATGGTATAGATATACAAAAAGTAGGTATTTAACTTTTAAATTCCTTGTTTTATTACAAAAAATCATAGTTTAAAACTTGGTATAAAATATTTACTTAAAATAGAGAGAACAAACAGTCAAAATGTAACATTATAAAGCATAATAAATTATTTTCAAAAGCTAAATATCTTTAAAATAAGTTATAAAATTTTTCGAACTTCTCTATGATAGGCCCGTGAATCATAGTGAGGTACTCAATACATAATCGTATCATCATCCAAAAGTTCAATACAATCTCTAGTACACCCATAGATACACATACAATACAAAACTATATAAACAAATGCTTAGGAAGTAACGACATGCGTGATCGTATGTACATGCACGACTTGATCTCATTTTCGAAATTCACGTATTACCTCACTATCTCAACTTATTCATTTTTACCTCTTTGATCATGAATCCCACTAAGGTGTACCATAGAAGCTCAAGTATCAATATGACTAATAACATGTGCCACTTTCAGTGCCTATGGATCCAATGGCCATTGACACTCGAGTTATCATAGTTGTATCCGCCATTGCCATCGAGGCTCAAGCCATTGCACTTGGAATTAAATGGGAACCCACTAATGATCACGAATAATCGAAAAAGATAAGAAACTTAAAAAAATGTAAGAGAGTTCATCCACTAACAATCTCAAATAACAGGCAAAATCTAAAAATTTTAAGGCAGAAGAAGGGAAAAAAGATCTTATTGTCGTAGACATATAGAGTGAAAAATGGCAATGAAAATAAAGATAACAAAAAGAAGAATCACTTTTTTTTTTTCACACAAAGCAAGTCGACACCGTTCCAACATCACTAAAAGCAAAACGATGTTCAAACATCATTAAAAGCAAAACGACGTTGTTTTGCTTGTAGTGTGGTTGAAAAAATAATAAAATAAGAATGATCACTTGAAAAGTGAAGTACACATGAGGCTCTTTTGAGGGAGGATTTTGTCCTAAAAAACGATCAGTGACCAAATTGTTCAAAAAACTATACATGCGGACCAATTATTCAATTTTATCCAAGTTTAGTTTTCTAGGAATCCTATAATAGCTTGTCCAATAGTTGACGTCACATTCCTCCGTTAAATTAGCCGGTCACCTCGTCACTCCTCACTTCACTACAATCACCATCATTACCGGTACTCCCCTCCCATTCCAGCAGCCAAATCTTTAAATTCCACGTGCCAAGTCACGCGCCTCGATTCATAAAAATCAATTTCCAAAATTTCCCCCAGTTCTGGAAATTTCCAAATTCTTGAAAGGGATGGAGCGTCGGAACCCGATCGATAAAGACGACAATGGTGAAATGGAAGCGGTACCATTGGAGTCGGATCAGACTCCATCGGTTAAAGATCCGAATCCGGTTCCCGGACCCAACCCGGATTCCAAGCCTAAGGGCGAAGCAAAAGTGGAGGCAGTAAAACAAGGAGATAATGGCAATCTTAATGTGAATATAGATGAGGAGAGTAATCATGATAATAAAGAATTGAAATCAAAAAAATCGGTGAGGTGGAGCGAGGAATTGGTGACGGAATCGCCGTCGTCGAGGGACAACGATCGTGGATCCAATCCTTACGTTGCTTTCTCGCCAGCGCCTTCCAGCGATTCTTCTTCCTTCAATTTTAAAAGTCAGCATTCATAATACATACATATATTGTGTATTTTTGTTTATTTGTTATGAAAATTTTTGGCTACTGTTATTTGTTGAACTGCTTATGCTATTAAAGATTGGATTTTTGTTGAGATTTATGTATTTTACGATTGGATTGAGGTAGGTTTTACTCTATTTGTGTGTACTTTGTGTGTGCATAAAAATGAATGTTATTTGTATGAATTTGTTTGAATTTAGTATGAATACTGACTCTCAATTGTTAAGCTCCATGCACAGAATTTGAAATTTTGAAGTCCATATTTATTGAACTAGAGCTAAATTAGCTCAGGAGTTGGTTTTTTTTTTCCCCTTGTAATTACACGGGATTCAGGAAATCTAGCTTGCATTGTTTTAATTGTTATTTAGTTTTTGCTTATGTTATTTTTTGTTAATTTAGTTGGTAAATGTTTTATTATAATTTTTATTTTAAATTTGTCTTGAATTTGATGTTGTTAAAAAAAGATTTATGAAGTGGATTTTGATGGAATTGATTGACAACAAAGCTTTTAATTTAATGGCACAAAAACTTATGTAAAAAGTTGAATGTTTGTTTTTTTCTTTTAGGTACAATGGCAAATGTGAAGGGTGTGTTAGGAAGATGGGGAAAGAAGGTGGGGGAAGCTACAAGGAAGGCTGAGGATCTTGCCGGGAATACTTGGCAGCACCGTAAGTTTTCCTATATTTTAGTTTGTTATTATTTGATTTTCAAGCACATTGAATGTCCTTTTACCATTTTAGGGGAAAATCCTTGTAGATGGAATAGGAATATGTCGATGTCAATATATGTAAATGAAGATCCAGAAAGGTAGAAAATTTTCCCCTAAAATGGTAAAAACAAAAAATAAATGGGAAGGTAAATGGGGCAGGGGCAGGGTCCCCACCCTGCCTTGGGGCTAGGAGGGAAAATACCCGATGGGGCTGGGGATGGGACTGACTGCCATCCCTACTTCTCTCTTGTTTCTAAAATTACCTGACCTCTCCTTTAGGTGCTTTCCATTTAGACGGTGATAGTTTTAATATGATGGAAAAGCATGTTAGGTCAAGTTCCTTTTTTCCTTCAATTGCCACCACATGATATCTCTTATAACACCCATCAATTATTTTCTCACAACCATCATCCATGTAGAAATAGCCAAAAATTAAGAGCCCTCTTCTTATAGGCATTGAGAAAATCAGAAGCACCTCAGAGCTTACAAATAAAAGTAATACAACTCTATTAGCAAGCTTTTTCGTTCAATGAATGTGTTTTTTTATTAAGTAATAGGTGTGATTTTGGCCCTTTTCACAGATTCATTTTCAGCTTCAACTTTTCCATAGTGGATAGCTGTCAAAGAGCTACCTTACATAGTGATCAAGAGATATTATCATGTTTATGAACCACTTGGCTGTAAATAATGATAACAGTATTAGAAAAGTAATTGAAGGGAAAAAGTTTAATCAGAGCACCTGAAAGAAGTTGCAAGAAGTGGAGCTTTTTTAGTTAATTTCTAGGCTACCCCATGAGATACTGAGCAATGATTTTCAGCAAAAGCAAAATAATCCAACCTTGAGGGGCCAAAAACATATATTTTACTGAAATTATTAGAAAAGGAAAAGAAAAGGCAGAAATATTAACAACGCCAACTTGGTAAACCTGCGTCTTTCAAATCTTGATGATGAGAAAGATGCTTATGATTCACAATCAATCCTTCAACCTTTTCAGCTCTTAGTGGTGAGGGGTCTTTTCTTTTTATTCTTTTTATCTGGCAGGCAGGTTTGATTTTGTAAGGCTGAAATTTTATTTAAATGCTATTCCTTATCGAGGAAGCGTTGCTTACGTCTTCTAAAGTTGAATTTCTTATCAACGAGAAATTTCTTTGTGTTGGACATGTCCTGACCTTGATGCAGAAAATGCTCTGCAATATTGTTAGATGTATGATTGCATAAATGAGGCATTAACCCCTAACACCTATATCCCTTCGTTGCTGTTCAAAATTTATAACACCCTGATGTAAGGCGACATGCAGAAAATGCCTTGGAAAACATTATTACTGAGAAAATAGTTTACCATAAGAGGATGAGGAAGGCAAGGGCTTGATTTGTAACTTTGATTAGGCAAATCGCGTCAAACTCAAAATGATCCCCCTTGGAACATGTAGTCATTGCCATCAAATTGAATCCTTGGATGGGATGGAAAAGAACTCTAGTTCTAATGGATAGCTAAAATTATTAGGGTAAATGAGACATGTAGGTTCCTTCTCTTGTGGTTGGACCACTAAATGTTTTAAGTTCCTAATGGATTCTTAATATCTCTGTGAGAAAATAAATAGTAGGTTGATTTTCAAATATGTTTTACTTTCTCCTTTTTTGGTCAACTGCAGTTTCTTCTTCTTAAGGGCAATCTTCATATTTTATGGACGATATCATCATGACCATTACAGTTGGACCTCAAAGTGATCTTGAATGTTTTGTTTAGACAGTAGATAGTAGATAATTATGGGTGTAAAGTAAAAAATATGAGAAGCCTTGTGGTTGAAGGCAAATGTTAGATAATGTTTTGCTTAGACATATTGAATCGTTTATGTGTATAAGTCTAAGAATCTTTCTCTGATCATGGTAATAATGACATATTTGTTTTGATTTGTTTCAAAACATCACCATGTAAGTATTAACAGTCCCTGCTTCAGATACAAGTCATTCAAAAGAAAGATTAAGGAAGAAGAGAAAACTAATCTCAGATCATTGAAAGTGCTTGTTGTCTATACATGTTGGGAATTTGGAATGGATTTAATTTCAACAACCCAGATAAAAGCATTACCGAGCTCTTGATTTTCAAGATTTTCCAATATTCCATAGGCTCTCTGTTCCTCTCCTGGTGAATCATTGTGCATAGAAGTCGCTAAATGTCCTTTTGTGTTCTTAGTGAAAACAAGCCCTACTCTAGCTGATGCTGCTCTGGGAAGAATTGCACAGGGAACAAAGGTTCTAGCAGAAGGTGGATATGAGAAAATATTTCAGCAAACATTTGAGACTGTTCCTGAGGAGCAACTCCGTAATTCATTTGCATGTTACTTATCCACGTCGGCGGGTCCAGTCATGGGTGTTTTATATGTCTCAACTGCAAAGCTCGCATTTTGTAGTGATAATCCACTTTCATACAAAGACAGCGACAAGACAGAATGGAGCTATTATAAGGTATTTTTGGTTGCTTTGGATTATGTGGTCTGATATGAGCATGTTTGGGTGGAGCATGTAAGTAAATTATAAGATGGGTTTTGAAATAGTATAGGTCTACCTACTTTTCAAAATTCATCATATAACTTATAAGCATTGTGTCAGTTCTCTTGGATCGGTACTCGAGTAATATTTGTTCAAGTGAATAATTTCAATATATTGTACCTGCATATGAAATTAAAATTGAATTAGAAACTTACATGAACTTCTTGCTTTATTTGTATTTAGATCTTGTTGATACAGGTGCAAATGGCTTTATTATTTGGTTACTTTTTTCTCGTTGGAAGATGGAAATTTTTTTAATCTACTTTGTTTTACTGTTATGGAAATGCATGTTTTAAAACATTGCTTGCACTCAGATCATACGATTGATATATCAAATCAGGAGTCATCAAGTACTAAAAATGTTTTACTCCATGGCCGTCAATTTCTCTAAGACATACCCTTTTGTTCTCATCTTGAACACTATTCCCATCTCTCTCTTTCTCCATGGCATAAACAGGAGGGGTGAGCTGATTACAAAAGTTATGCGGAGAAGAGGTGTTAGACATGATAATATTCTCAATAATATTGTCTCTCCTCCTTCTCCTTCTCCTTCTCCTTTCCTTATGCAAGGGTGAAGCATATGTTGTAGAAGGGGCAAATCTTCCTAAAAACATTTGAGGATATTAGAATCTCTGCCTGCCTGACTCAATCAAGATATCTAGATTTATGGTTTCTTTTATTTAAGCTAAAATGCACATTGTTTTAACTGCATTTTTTTTTTCGCATTAATACATTTGTTCGATTGCATGCTTTCTTAATTTCTCTTTTGATTTATTTAGTGCACAAGTATTGCTTTAGTGAACACGAACATGGGGAGGGAAGGAGCCTTCTGTGCAAGTATTGTTTTGAGTATATATACGTGTCAACGATCTCTGCATATGGAGAGAGTTGTGAACTTCAATTCTGCAGTTCAGATCTTCAGTTTGATAAATTCAACTGCAATGTAAATATATATGCTATGGTAGAAGACAGGAAAAAATTGTTGCAACCACTATCAAAACGTTGAGTAGATTGATGAATATTTGAGATTATATTTGTTGTTGTGGAGAGAGATTTTGTTCTTGAACCTCTCATCACCGAGTTACCTGGATTCATCTGTACATTTCTGATGCCTTCAGATAATTATTGATTGGTTAAATTGTGTCATAGTTACTGATATTATTTACTGATATTATTTTCATGTTTTCTAACATTGTGAACAGGTAGTTATCCCATTACATCAACTCAAAGCTGTTAACCCTTCAGCAAGCAGAACTAATACAGCTGAAAAGTATATCCAGCTTATATCTGTTGATAACCATGAATTTTGGTACATGGGTTTTTTGAATTATGATGGTGCGGTAAAGTGCCTGCTAGATTCCTTACAAGCACATGACATGCAATCCATGTAAAGTCGTCCCAGGTTTCGCTTTCCCGAAAAGGTTGCTCTTGTACCAAGAAGATTCATATATATAAAAGATTTGGTAAAACTTTCAAACAATGGAATGCATGTGTGTATTGTTTAAGATCTTTCTTTCTCTGTTTTACATATGGTCAGTAATATAAGTTGTGTAACGTTTTGGGTCACTGAGTCATCGTTTTCTAGTTTTACATCTGTTTACTTTGATTAGGACAAAGCAGCTTAATACCAATACGGTGTGAAGTTTTGGCATCCAATCCAATTTAGGCCTTGTTTGTCATCCATTATTGTGTTGAAAATGGAGTAATGAATAATATTTTTTGAAAAATGTGTGGTTAAAATTTAAAGTAACTTTATTGGTTTGTGTATAGAATATTTTATTGAGTGAATGTGTGGTGGAGAATTTTACTGTAGCAAACAATGTTTTAAAAAAATGGTAGACAAACAAGGGCTTAATATCTCTAACACCAAATTGGTGTAATGAATAGTCTTGCACGCATCAAATTTGGTGAAACAAATTTTAATTTCTATTATATCCTCTTAATTTATTAATATTTGTGTTAGCTCCTATTTTGTGCACATTTTTTGAAAAAAAGAAAAAGTATTTTTACTGTTGATATGATGGGGAATATGTGATTGAAAAAGAAGGAAAAATTATTGATGTGATAGAAAATATTATTTTATTAAAGAATGTGTGGTTAAAAATGAGTAGAAAATTATTATTTTTATTAATATTTATAGTTTGGTGCAATTTGGGCAAGCCATAAAGGACAGGGATGTACTCGAGTGATTTCAGTTATGTCTTTTCTTGCGTAACGTCTAATTAGCTCAACACGCTACAGAAACTACAATCACAAATAGCTCATTTCATAAAGCAAGCAACCCTATTTCTTGCCACAGGATCAATTCGTAGATCAAATATTGATTCTACGACCAATTGAGGATTGGGGTGTGCATGTACATGATAATAAGAAACTGCATATTAAGCAAAAATCATGTCGATTAGACTGTCTCTGGGTGATTCTGAATTTCCCAATTTCTACAAATGGTAGACATACTTAAATTGAGTAGTTGCATATACTACCCAATCTTATTCTTTTCTTTTTGCAGCTTATTTTCAACCACATTCACGTGAAAAGAGAAGAGTATTCGACCATAGCACTCCCCTACCCTTAAAACCATCAAAAAGCTAATCCCTAGTTATTTTGCGGATGTTAACATTAAACATATCAAAATGTTATGTCATTTTTTTTACGTCAACAAATAACATATTGCGCGAGAGTTCAAGAGGATTTAATTGCGACAATTAAAGGAGTAAAGCTGATCAACTGGGCCCGGCCCAAATATTTCCCTTGGGCGAGATCCAAGTTTACTACATGATCAACACTGGCCACATTTTGTATCGGGCCAACCAAATCTTGGGCTGCCCCAGCCCAGTACTGTATGCAGAAGAAATTCTTCTTCATGATAAACAAGTCCAAATTACAAGGAAAAAAAAAGTTTTGACAAATTCACAAATTTGTGATTCATGGCAGATTCCAGTCTAAGCTCAAAAGGCTTATTATTTCACACACAGAAATTCCTTCAAGCCCTGTATTATTTATACATTAACACACTCAATATTTGAACAAATCCAAAGCAAACCCTAATGTTTCCATCCTATCTCCAGTAGTGCAGTTTTGGCTCCCGTGTCCACTTTTCTCTGCCTTGTTGCATTTGAAATATTGATTTTGCCAATACTCTGAGGCTTCATCCTCAAATGGCTGACGCGTTTTTTTTCAGTTTTATTACTTTTAATGGATGGAGGGTTAGCTCGATTTGATCGAAGTGTCTTTTCCCAATCGAATTTCTTATTATTTGCTGGTGTAGCAGTCATTGGATTTGGAGGTGTTTTTTCTTGACTATTTACTTGTTTTTTTATTTCTTTTATTTGAATGGTGGTTCCTCCTTCCATTTTAATGCTTATGTTAACTTCAGACAGCATTTTTCTTGCAGATTTAGGGTTGGTTACTGTATTAGTACGTCTTTCTTTCTGGTGCTCATAAAGCCTATGCAATCTCAGAGCAAGATGATAAATTCCATCCTTGATTTCTTCCTCCAAGTCTCGTTCAATGTCGTTCTCCAGCTCATTACGAATCTTCAACTCCTCGATCGACATGTTAATACGGTTAAGAGTGGAAATATAGACTTTCTTCCTCCTGAAAATTTTCAAACAATTAGGGCAATAACCTTTATGACATGTTTAGACCTGCACCATTACATAGGATGAAACAGTACAATCGTTTTTCTTTGTTTGTATGGTCTAGTCCACTTTACAAAACATTCCATCGGCGTACGTGTGGAATGCTGGACTTGATACAAAATTGATTCAGTTAGAGAAGAGAGACGTGACAAAATTTATTAGTTGTGCCGTACAATTTTATCAAGTTCAATGTACATGCAATTGAAAACTATATATTATTGCTCGAAATACATATTGCATGGAAACAAAATGCAATGCGACATGACACATGAAAATGCTTTTAAGAAAATGGTGGTGCGAAAACATCGTACAAAAAATGTAAATATATAATTTAAATAAACTTTTTAATGCTAATTCACAAACTAATCACTTTTTAATTTAATGAAGTAAGAATTAAAGCATGAAAGTATGTAAATTTGTAGTTGAAATCCGTAATTAAATTAATTCTTAGTCAAAATACACAGAGAGTCCATAATCATGTGAAATTCTTAATTGATTGAGATTTCAAAAAATTTGTTCAAAAATTTCGAAGAGTTTTCTCAAGGATTTCAAAATTTAATAAAAAAAAATAATAGAAAACATTTTTAGAGTTTCGGAGCAGTTTCTGATACGAAATGGAGGTCTCTATAAACTTTCTGCGCAACCTAGCTCAGAACATTTATAGCCTTTTCGTTTAATTAAAAAAAGTTTGTAAAAATCTAAATTAATTTTAATTATATATTTCACACGATATCAACTTTTCAGCTATATATTTCATCAACTTTCATTAAAATCTACTAAAAACTTGATTTTTTGCAAAACCGATCAAGGGCTTACACCGCACTTCATAAGGATCTCGAACAAGATAAGTAAAAATACTCCGAGTTTGATAAAAAGTTAATGAAAAGAGACATAAGGAAGAACCTGTGATGTAATACTGCAAATGAGAAGTAGACGAAAATCCCAGCTCCAGAAATTTGATGAACCCTAATCAATATATTCTTTAGAGTAATGCTCCATATTTTATATAAAAATGTGCTATGATTTGCTTTGTTTCATGCAAAACATTTATATAAAAGTATACAATGAAAGAGACTACAAGGATTTAGGACCAGTTACCTGTCGCCTAGAAATGAATACAACATAGGATGGAATATTTAAGGATAGAGAAGATGATTGATGTCTTAATCTTAAGAAACTGAATCAAATTATGCTCTAAATGTGTCTGCGTAAAATGGGAATTTAGGATAGAAAATTTGAAGGAAATTTTGTGGGTATTATCACTTTACGCGGAAGTTATATATTTTTTGTGTTCTCTTAAAGCAGAATCAAGATTTGAGAGTAACCTTTGCACATGCTGATGTGAATGTTCAGAGAAAGAGTTGCATGAGCGAGAAGGAAAAACACGCTTCTATCATACTATGTCATTAATTGTCATAGTGATTTTTCGATTCAAAATATGATTTTTTTTTCTTTTTTTTTTTGAGACATCAAAAAGATTGAGGTTTATTCAAATTGTTTAAAGAAATTAAAGAAATACATATTATTTCATAATGGGTGTTTTGGACCAAATCGATATGTTTGCATCGAGACTTGAGGTCCATTGCTGACATGAATAAATCCGTTTAAACTATGATCGAGATATAGTTGCAGTTTTGCTACATGTATATTGTGGCAGACAGTAAGTTTGACATGGCAGGCCGTTGATTTGTATAGTTTAGATCGTTCCTTGAATATGATGAGTGACTGACTAGTGGACTCATTGTCAGTCACGTTGGTTCAACCCGACGTGTTTAAATTTTTCGGGTGAAAGGTTTGAAGTGTTGTAATAATAACAAGCAATCAAGTAATTTTGTCTGCTATTGAAGAAATTATATTTTCGTGGAAGGCCTCGGCTTGAACCAGATGTTAAAAAGTTTTGTTACCAACCGTGATTAGTGCTATCAGCAATTCAAATCATGGGAACAAGTAAAAATTGATTTTCTACCTACTTCGAGAAAAAGGCCCTTGTACGAAATAAAAAGTGTTATTTGGGCAATAATGAAGAATGATTTTCCAATAAAAATAACATATTTGTTTTATTTTTATTTTTCTTGCAAAATGATAAACGGGCTAGATAGAAGCCCAACACTAGTCTAATGCCAGACCCACGGCCTTAATTTTGGCCCATGGATTGAGCCCGAGTTGATGATCAATTTACACATCTCTAAAACAAATTAAAAGGTCTAATTTTAAAGAGTAATGCTATTCATTCATATCGGAGCTTAGCACCAGTTTAGGTGTCAATTAAGTGACATTATGGGGGTTTGTGGGGATTAAAATTAGATTTTTAGTAGATTGTGATAGAAATTTTTGAAATGTATGAATGAAAAGTTGTGTGACCGTATGAAAGATATTATTAATATTGATTGTTTGACTTTGATTTAGATTAAAATCTGATTTTAATCCGAAAAAAACATGGTCTAAATGATATATTCATTTAAATACAAAGTCAAATGATCCATTTAGTCGGACCTATCAAGAAATTAAATAGGGGCGCTTTGAGTTAATATTTGCGAGCATCGAGATCTCTTAGCATGCATAGTTAATTTGCTTACATGACACCTTGCACACTCACTTCCATAGTTTCACTGTGACCTAATGATAATGAATAAAAGTTAAGTCTTTCTTAAGGGTATCTGAGCACGAAATCAAAGACAGGAGGGCCTCGCAAAAGCTTTGCACGCATCTCTTTGTTGTGGCAAACGGTCCCTCTACGGATTGTCTCAATTTTTGGTAACGTTTGCACCGTTTATGTACGCATTTATATCTACCTTGGACTTTATCTTTCTTTTTGTAGAATCTATCGTCCCAACCATATCTGCTCGTAAAGCATCGGCACATATAAAGCGTGTCAATTAACAATCAAAGCGATCTAACATCATTGAATATTAAGATTCCAATATTTATTCGATATTTCAAAACAACTAACTCTTTAAAAAAAAAAAATAGTGGCAAATCCAAGAAGAAAAAAAGAATAATTATATTCACATGGTAACTTTTGTTTGGTACACCACGTTTTAATTATAATTATGGTCTCCCAACCTTTACATGTTGCTACATTTATATTCCTAACTTTTTTCTTATTGCATTCTTATCATAAATCTTCAAATAATTAGCACATTTTGTTCATAATGGTAGTTTCTATTGAAAAAGTCTATCATGAAAACGTATAAAAACATATTTGCCCCTCATATTTTTAAATAA
>CAIGRB010073618.1:34774-56216 GCA_903798255.1 Fraxinus quadrangulata | reverse complement strand
TTTCCTCCCACTTCGTGCCTAGGCGTTGCTTTTTAGAATATTGTTTATTAAGATTTTTAATTTTTGTCATTGTCTAGAGTTATTAGTCATTATCTAGAGCATAGTTGTTTTCCAGATTTTAGTTAGAGTGTGTTTGATTGTAAGCATAGAACTTTCATAAAAAGAAAATAAGTTATATGTAATTGAATTGTCGAACTAATTTGTATGAAAATTATTAATTGAACATTTTTATTGATTTAATTTTCAATTTAGAAAATATTAGGGTCCGTTTGATAGACAGGGGTGGAAAGAAATTCAAATTCAATGTTAGTTGAAAAATAAGAACTCACCAAATCCATAGGAATTCATTTTTCATAAAACAAAGAAAATGCAGTTTAAAGTGGTTGTACCTTAGAATTCGATTTTCATTTTCACGTTATAATCAAACGGCCAAAGTGAAATTCGTTGTCCTCTGATAAGACATTTTCCATAGAATTCGTTGCAATCAAATAAGGTCTTATACTTGTCCATTGTTTATAAGCGAGTAAATCAGATAAATAGGGGTAGATAAGAGAGAGAAGGAAAGACAATTGCCTTGAAAAAAAAAAAAAAATTTTACCTCTATGAAGAATGTATTTTCCTTATTTTTGAAGAAAATATTCTCACATACCCAACTTTTAGAAAATATTTTTCATTGAGAAAATTTCAATCAAACACACCTTTATTTTTTTAAATAAGGATTGTAAGTCATCAGGGCATAAAGTGATTTTTAAATTGAAATAAAATATCAATTTTTATAAGATCTTCTCCAATTTCTTAAATTCTCGATAAGTGATATTTAAAATTAATGAATCCAAATTCTCTACATATGTGCGAGAATTTTTTAAAAAAATTGATGCCTAGATTTTTCATATTCTTGAGAATCAATATAAACTATAAGGTGATTGTGTTATTGTATTCGTTTAGAATTTTCAATAACGTGTTTGTTTTTTATAATTGTATTTTATACACTTATTTATGCCGTTAAATTTATTTGTTGAGAAATTACATGAAATATGGTCTAATTCTATGTAAATATTGTGTTAGGTAATAATCGATGAAAGAGGCAGGAGTAAGGAAGATAAGCAAAAAAAGGGTGCAATTGCATCAAATACAATGTTCGAGGACTAAAATGCAATAATTCAAATATTGGGTCACAATGCAAAATGATGATTTAATAATGTCAAAAGTCAATTGGAGTACCATGCGTAAGCATGGGCCTGTAGGCCTTGCATATACAAGGTAGCCCATGCGTACGTAAGGTAACAAAATGCCTTACTTGAGGCCAAATTTCGTGTATTATGTGTACACTCATTTTGAACCATGCGTATGCATGGTTCAATTAAAAAAAACAAAAAAAAAAAAAAAAATTCCTTATTTTGTTTTGAAAACTTTTGGTATACAATATTTTGGTACTCTATATATATCATGAGCCGTCGAGAATGAGGATACCTTTTTTTTATCATTGTTTTGTAAGTGCAAGAAGGATTATCACATTGAAGAATTGAGAAATCATCGATGGGTTGAAGATTAAAGTGAATAATTGGAGTTTTCGAGTTCTTCATCATATTCCTTGTCTCGGATGATGTCTTTTCTTATTCTTTTGTGTAATGTTCATATGGCAATTCTAAGCTAAACAAATCTATGTATTGAACGGATGACAAAACTTTATGATTTACAGTTTTAATTCAACTTGTTGGTTTTCAAGTTCTTTTTGTGTTTGTGATTTCATATGCACAAATTGTAGTTTTTTTAATGCCTACGCATCATTAGAACATATTTGTTACTTATTTGTAGTGTTGAAAAACTCACGATAGGTTGAACGTTGTAAATGGGACATACGAGCAATAAATAGTAAGAATTATATTTATGGCTTCTATGATCGCTTGTGATAATTCTATAATTAAATACATGTTTTTCATATAAATTCGGACTAAAAATATGGTCGGATTGTGTTAAACATAGGTTTGATATATCTTAAAAAAGAATATTGAATAAAATTAAATTATCGATCGTCACAAACATGTTAATCACGTGAATCAACACAAGTCGAGAATTGAAACTAGAAGTCAATAGGTGGAGTCGGAAATCCAATACATTCATCTCGTATTTGACAAAAACCATAATTTCTTGCTTTCATAATTTAGCATAATAGAAAAACTCAACAAACAAATTATTTTGTTACAATAGATCGAATTTGCTAAACACTAATATACTAAGATTGAGCGTTATTCCTCGTGAGACAATATTCGTAACTCACTACATATTTCTTGTCAACAATCCCATTCACTTGCGGGATTATCTCAAACGGTTTTATTTATTTCTACGCTCCGCCCCCACATCAGAAAAGTAATTGTAACTTCAATGGTTCAAACGCAAACAAACGTGCCCTTCTTGATTAGTGGATTGTCCTTCTGATTTGTTTTCTCCAAAGTTATATCCTATTGGTTTTAGTGTACCATTACGAGCTTGAGCTCAATATATACGAGTGTTATTTGTGAAATAATTCGAATTTCAAATCATTCACTAGCTTTAATTACTCGTGCTATGCACGTGGAGAGCATCTACTCTACTCGTGTGGGCTTTTGAGTAGTATGAGAAATTGTAGGAATGCTACAAGAGAGTATCGGGATTAAGGATGAGTCCCAGTTTCAAACTCGATCTCTTAATTAGACAGAACGATGGACATAATTAACAAAAATAAATTAATTTTTCATCCTCATTTTTTAAATTTTCATCAAATAGTGCGTACGAAATATGTCCGACTGTTTGCTTTGCCAGTAGCTTGACGTTTGGTTTACTACTGGCTATTGTTGAATACTTTTTTATTTCTCAAGATTCCAATTTCGGCAAGTCATTTTCTATAAGCTACTTTCTTGTCCTTTGTTAGTCGTCAATGACTAATGTCCTTGTGTTCTCATTTAACTTTTTGTCTTTTTTCCCTTGCTCGTTTATTATTGGATTAACGTCAAACTCATCATTTACGAGCGAGAGATGTTAAAAAATAGGCATTGGATAGTTCTTGTGACTTTGAACTTTAAATTTTAACTCGACTACAAGAATTTATGAAGTACCTTAAAAGAAGAATTCTTATGAAAGTTAAATCTCCATTTCTCTGGAAATTACACACTATTCGTCAGGATCAATTTCGGGTCGAAGGACTGCATTAAACTGTTGTACTGTACATCATAAAATTAAATAAATAATTATGTGAGACTAAATATAAAAATTTCTTGGAAATGAATATGACATGCACGTGAACAGTCGTGTTGAATATGATTACCAAGAAGAAGAGATGGATTCTATCTCACAAATGAAACGCAGGCCTCAAAAAAAAAAATCTGGTGAATTTTTAATAGAATTCCACACCAAAAACAAAAGGAGGAAAGGGACTGCATATCAAAATATCATATTGGAATTAATTGCGTACGCTGTTCACAGTCACACGTTTATGAAATCTACCAATAACAGTAATTAAGTTTGACAGACAGCTATTTATTTATCAAAATCCCTCTTAATCGATTAACGTCAATTAATGTATGCTAAATTTTCACATAAATTATGGTCTGTATGTACAGCTTGTTTCAGCCTTGGAGGAGGATTCCCAAGTTTAAAAACCTTGTTCTCTTCAAATGAATACTTTTAAGAAAGTTTCATTTGTTTTTGAGGTTTTTATATAGTTCTATTGAGTTCACATCTGAGGTGGTTTTGAAGGTTGCTACAACACCATTTATTTAAGTCAGGTTAGTTCTGTTAATTTTACAACCTTAGTGATCATTTCTTTGCAATGATTGATTTAGTTGACTCGAAATTCATTCAAAATATGTCTTAGTTTTTTTTTTTGTTGTTGTTGTTGTTGTTGTTTGTCGATGTTTGTTTGTGTTGATTCTAGTGAACTCTGCATTTAGGTAATAAGCAGTAATTCTTAGGACGTGTTTGGTAAACTAAAAGAAACGACTTGACAGGATCAAATGAGGCAAATGTTAAGTTATTCTGTCCAGCCATATCTAGTCGATTGTACTAAACGTGCCTTGCCAATATACTTGATATGACCATCTTGTTTAAATTTCATAACATTTAAATTCTGATTTCCAGGATTACATTAGAGAAAAATCTGATTATATCGAAGTACCTCAAAATTGAAGTTAATTCTTTGTCGGTTTTCAACTGTTTCTTCTTCTTGGTCGTTACAGAAATCTCCAAACAATGGAAGATACAGAATCTAGCATGCAACCTCTTGCCTTTGTAGAAGATGACGATAACTATACGAAAGACGGGACAGTCGATTATCATAATAAACCTGCTAACAAGAAGAAAACAGGAAACTGGAAAGCCTGTCCATTTATCCTAGGTCAGTTATTTTCATTCTTAATTCTTCCAAAGTCATTTCTGTTAATGACACTGCTTGCTGAGTATTTAATTTTTTTTTTTTTTTTTTCTGCAGGAAATGAATGCTGTGAAAGATTAGCATACTATGGAATGAGCTCCAATTTGTTTCTTTATTTCACTAATCAACTCAATCAACACAGCGTAACTGCTTCGAAAAATCTGTCGAATTGGTCGGGTACTTGCTATGTTATGCCATTACTTGGAGCTTTTCTCGCTGATGCATATTTAGGAAGATACTGGACTATTGCCAGCTTTTCGACCATCTATGTTATCGTAAGTTCAACTATCTGTTTCTTTTAGTAGAGGTACGAACTGAACAAATTGGAAAGAAAATGAACCGGGCTTAATTTGTTGTCATTATGGTATATTTTGATCACCTCGTCTAAAAGCTTAATTTGTTAGAAAGATAGCATTTCTCACTGCTAGGTCTTCTCAACTATTTAACCATTGCCAAATTCTATCAACAGGGAATGACACTATTGACATTATCAGCAACAGTCTCTGGCCTGAGGCCAACCTGTTCAAAGAAAGATGTCTGTACTGCAACACATACTCAAACATCAGTCTGTTTTATCGCACTCTATCTGATAGCACTCGGAACCGGTGGGATTAAGCCATGTGTCTCATCGTACGGTGCAGATCAATTTGATGACACTGATGAGGCTGAAAAGAAGCACAAAAGTTCTTTCTTCAATTGGTTCTATTTTTCAATCAATATTGGTGCACTTATTGCCTCTTCTGTGATTGTTTGGATTCAAGTTGCAATTGGTTGGGGATGGGGGTTTGGTATTCCTGCTGTGGCTATGGCAATAGCTGTGGCCTTTTTCTTTTCGGGTACTCGACTTTTTCGGTACCAGAAACCCGGTGGCAGCCCTCTTACGCGTCTCTGCAAGGTGGTGGTAGCCACACTGAGAAAAACTCAAGTTGTGGTACCTGAGGACAAGTCTCTTCTATACGAGACTTCAAATGCAGAATCCGTTATAGTGGGCAGCCGCAAGCTTGATCACACGGATGAACTCCGGTATGTACCCTTTTCTACTATAGATTGTATTTGGTACGTTGGATTGATTAGGATAAGACAAGACAACTAATAGATTGTCGCGTGTCTCTTCTTTAATCTTGTCTAGTCTTATCTAGTCCAACATACTAAACATACTTTGAGTGTTTACTTTAGCCACGATGCATCATAAATCCTTTATTTTTTAACAAACTACCTAAAAGTACGAGGACCTTTAGTAATGTTGTATTCAAATACAGAACTAGCATCTTCGTGCAAACCAACACCGCGTTCTTAAAAGAATAGAAATTCTTAAATACAAACTACACTAAACTTCTATTATATAATCAACTTCCTTTCACTGGGTAAGCAAGCTGAGGAAACTTGAGTCTTTACAAGCCTTACCGGGTAACCATCAAGAACAAGTATTCAATTTTATTGCAGTTATTCGACCAACAATTCAAGTGATTACATTTTAAAAAAGTTTCTAGTCTGTTAAATTTGTCAAATTTCAGGTTCTTTGATAAGGCAGCAGTGATACTACAATCAGATTATAAAAAGGACACAATAGATCCGTGGAGACTCTGCACTGTTACACAAGTTGAAGAACTGAAATCAATTATCCGATTACTTCCTATATGGGCTACTGGCATAATGTTCAGCACAGTGTATGCACAAATGGGCAACTTATTTTTGTTACAAGGAACATACATGAACACAAAACTGCGCAGTTTTGACATCCCGGAAGCATCCCTAGGCATTTTCGACACTCTCAGTGTCATTTTCTGGGTTCCAGTCTATGATCAAATCCTGATTCCTATAGTAAGAAAATTCACAGGCCATAAGAATGGTTTGACACAGTTGCAGCGTATGGGGGTCGGGCTTTTCATATCGATATTTTCTATGATATCTGCAGCAGTTCTAGAGGTCGTTCGACTAGGAATTGTACGAAGACACAACCTGTATAACACAAAGCAAGCACCCATCTCGATATTCTGGCAAATCCCGCAGTATTTCATCATAGGATGTGCAGAAGTGTTCACAAACATAGGACAACTCGAATTCTTCTACGAACAAGCACCTGATTCTATGAGAAGTTTGTGTGCAGCCCTGTCTTTAACAACAACCGCTGTGGGAAGCTATGTGAGTTCTTTGTTACTGACTATTGTTACAGATATCAGTACTAGGAATGGGAATTCTGGATGGATAGCAGACAATTTGAACCATGGTCACCTCCATTACTTCTTTTTGCTACTGGCTGTTCTGAGTTTTCTCAACTTGGGAGCTTTCATTGGGGTGGCAAAGAGATATACATACAAAAGGGCTGTGGGAACTCTTCGTTGACGACTATATGAAGTGACAACTATGCAATACTGGATAGCACTGTACATAACGGATAATATTTATTTGCGTTTTTTCTTCGATCATGTTCAGTTATGTCTAGTGCAGCGTGACAACCAATGTTAATGTGTTATCATTTCCTTTTCAGTGTGACAACCATATTGGATAGTATTTACTTTCTTTTTTCTTTTTTTGATCCAGTTCAATTATGTCTAGTGCAGCGTGACATCCATGTTAATGTGTTATCATTTCCTCTTCAGTGTCAATGAACTAAGTATAAGTTAACTACGAAAATGAAAGATGTTGAACATAAGACATAAACAAATTTCTCCCCCGTCTAATAGTCTTAATTTTAGATTCGGTAGTTCAAAATAATATTAGAGCACAGAAACATCGTAAATTTAAGTATGACAGCCACCAATTTAAGAAAATTGCACGTCAGTCCAGAGTTAGTCGCCATTTTTCCCTAATATTCCACTCCATTCTAGCCAAACACTTCAATGGTAAGTTCCACTTTCCAGAGACTGGCTACCACAGGGCTGGAAATTACCCTATGTGCAATTATTGAAGAGACAGCACTCCCAACATTTGTCATAAACCATGTGTAGCACCTCTCAAACAATAATTTCAATATAAGACACAATAAAATGGTACATGGTATTGGAAAAAGTCACAATGCTACACCAACTACATCATTTTAACTTCTTTTTTCTTCCTTAATTGTTTTGCCCAGTTTAGCATGCTCACGACACCAGTAATTCTAGGTACATTTCACCTGTGATTGAGACCTAATTGCCCAGCATTGAACCTCAATCAAAATATGTTAAGATAGAAAACTACTGTGGCATAAGTATGCTACAAAACAGCTTCCAGTCCATTCTCAACTCCTCAATAACAGAAGGATAACCATTCTGCACACAGGAAAGAGCTTTCCGTATTTTCTACCTAGGGACTTGTGAATCTATGGAAGGTTTGAAATTTGAGTTTTGCCTGCTGTATAAAAAGAAGAAAAAGGGCAAATGAAATAGTAAAGAAATGCGCATAGGTAATATGAACAACCTATATATCATCTTTCATATTCTTACTATTCACATACAAGATAACGAACCTCCTGGATTTCGGAGATGCAATTATAAAATGAGAACGCAATAGGTTCTAGTAAGACCGCATAAATCTGCTCTCACATTCCCACACCTCAGACACAAGATAATAGTGATTCTTGAAATTATTGAGAGGTCCTATATGAAATTCTAAAATGCGAGTTGCAAAAAATTCACAATCAGGCTTAGGCCTAAACCATCATACTCCGAAGAATATCGTTGTCCAGACGAAAAAAGATTCAAAACAAGAGGCCTTTAAATGAACAAAAGAAAGAAAATATGAAACAATTATTACTGTGTTACAGATAAGGTTACAAGATATGGAAACTACAAGGTTAAACACGAATAAGGTACTAGATTTGAAAATTTGTCGCAAGTATCGCTTAATAATTTTGCAGAGAAGAACTGGCTACCTTCAGTCAATTCAACTGCAGAACAGTCCCAGTAATTGAATTTGGATTCTACAGCTTAAATTTTCCACCCTTTATGCTCCTCAAACTCCTCAATGGTGTCATATACAATGCTGCTATGCCATTGTCAAGATTCACTGACGAATATTTGGCACTCATGTTTCTCTCCAGCATAAATTCTTCCCCGCCCTTGTAAGCACGTACACCACTGTTGTCAACACTCCTCCTACCATAACTTGATCCCAGGATTTCACCTGAATTTTTCAAACCAACAACACTACTACTGCGTGCAAGCTTCCAACCCAACACTTCTTTTACTTCTTCACTGGCATCCTCCCCTTGCTTGGGGTCATCAATTGAGCTGTCAATTACATTTCGTGTGAAACTTTCACACTTATCTTCGCAGTTCTTGTGTTTGAAACTAATGACATTGCGTACTTTGTGCCGTCTAACAGTCTTCTTAGGTACATTCATGTGACCAACATTTTCAATAGCAGCAGTTCTTTTAGAAATGGATCCAACCTTCTCCAAGTCATCATCTTTAATGGAATTCATATGCCAATCTTTCAATTCCCTCTCCGTGATTACCAACTTCAAGTTCGCAGGAGATACTCTTTGATCCTCAGAACCCATTGTTTTCTTTCCAAAACTTCTGACAGAGCTCGACCGATCAAAACTACTACGCATCATGAAAGAAGAATCTGAATTAGAGTAACCTGATCCACCAGAGCTAGTCTCGTCCTCCATTATAGAATGCATTAGTCCATCAACCGACGACCTTCGATTCTCAAATCTGTTGGCATTACCCAAGATCCCATTCTCAACGACAGAAAACATCGGTGCAAGCCTCGGAATAGTCCTTGCAATCATGTACCCATCCCAAGAAGCCCGAGGCTCCTCAAATGAAATCCTACCTGCGTCAACCGAAAACCTTGGCTCGATGTCACAAGATCTTCTCCCCCCAATTTCGGATGGAGTTTCCCTCGACTTTTCCCTGTTCGAAACCACATCATTACAACAATGGCTACCCGCAGTTTCACAGTTGCTAGTGCTACTATTATTAGCCTTCTTCATCTTATTCTTTTGTCTCCATTTCTGCAATTTCTTGGTGAAAACAGAAGCTGCACCCAATAAATTTCCAGCAATGCCTTTCATATCCTTAGATTTATTATTCTTATTCTGAAATTCAAGATCTATGTATTCCTTCATTGTCTTGAATTCTCCTTCCTCAAACTCCACATCATCGTCAATCGCTTTCACATCTACTGCCACCAAAGCATTACGCGGAACCCTAATTTCTTCACTACATCTATTTTCTTCACTTGACTCAATCACCGAATAAGTGACTCTCGAAAGCCCCAAATTCTTCGACTCAACTTTGGAGCATCCACCGAATCCATTCTTTTCATCATCATCATCGAACAGATGAGCCAGGGAGCTCCGATCCGACCTGACGTCGCATGACTTGCGCCGCTGCTCGGTGAAGCTGCTACAGAAAGCTTCGCATTTGGAAGTGGAGACCGACCTGCAGCGGCGGAGCTCCGGGGAGAAGGAGGCGGCAATGTCGGCGGCGGATGAATCCAAGCCGGAGAGTCGTTCACGAAGACAAGAAGCGCAGATGCCGGTGACTGGTTCATCAGGGTGGCGGTAACACGGGGAAAGGCGACAAGTACGGATCCGGGTTCGAGTTTGGGTACGGGGTTGGCTTTGAGATTCTTGTTTGAGAGTCATTTGCAGCTGCGGATAGGAGAGTGCTCAGTGCCAGCATTTATAGTGTGGGAGAGAGGGAAGAGACAAGTAGGCAGTGACAAAGCCTCTCGATAAACCCTCCATCAAGTAACAAAAACTAGGATTTGATGTTTGTTTGGCTAAAATTAGAAAAATAATTTACTTTTTAAGTAAGAGTCTTATAAGTAAAACTGTAATAGCGTGACAGGTTTTGCTTATTTTGTAGAATTAGTCAACTTTGAAAACCAGTATTAGTCTTGATACTGTCAAAAAGAAGTCAATATGTGCTCTACATCTTTAGATGAATAAATTATTTATTCTTTAAAGTAAAAAAATAGGTGAGTTATTTAGCCCTTCAAATCATTATTTCTGTTATGATTGGAACAAGATAGTTGCATGATGAAATGAAGCAATCACAAATACGAACATTAAGATTTTACGTGGAAATTCAAGATGGAAAAAAACTACAGACAAAGATAGAGAATTCACTAAATCAAGAAACTGAAATTGTTTTACAATATTTGATGCAATCAATCTAAATCTAACAATTCTTCTCAAATTTCTATTGTTCTCTCAATGTTTTCTATGTTATGAAGAGTATACAAGTCATGGGATATATATAAAATTAATTGTAATGTTTTGATGGATTGGATTACAATTCAAAAAATAGAAGTAGAATCACAACAGGATTATGTCCAGATAACATTGCCGCTCGAGCGACAGCCTTGCGATGAGTGAGCGGCACAGAGCTTGCCTCCAGGCACTAAGTTTCGGGTCAAATTTGCTATTTTCCTTCGTCATGGCTCATAGGCGCTGGGATCCAAGCGCTCTATCTCTGTCCAACGCTTCAAAATCAAGTTTTCAACTTATCTAACGTCCATCTTCCAATCAAACTATCAAACCTTGATAAAATTTTATCATCTTTAAAATCGAACTTCCAAACTAATAAGTGTTTAGATCCCTTTATCAATCAAAGACGAAATCCTATTCAAGCAAACATCAATTTCCAATAAAATTTGAGTCACGCCACAATAAATCTCCATCTTGACAAAATTCCAATTGCAAGGAATTAGTCTTCACTCTTCAATAAACAATTTTTCACCTTTTCCACAGACTTTCTAAGGGCTAATTCACACAATGAATACCAACAAAGTCCAAGTAATGTTCAAACTTGGCAACAGGGAGTGTCTTTGTCAACGTATTAGCGGGATTGTCTTGGTATCAAAATTGATCACTACAATATCATAATGAGCAATTACATCATGTACAAAATGGTACCTAATATCAATGTGTTTTGTCTTCTCATGAAATTTTTTATCCTTAGTCAGAAAAATAGCAATCTAACTATCACAATACACCGTAAAAATATGCAAGTCTTCACTGATTTCATCAAATAAACCCCTCAACTACATGGCTTCCACAAACCTCTATAATAGCCATATATCTTGCCTCAGTAGTAGATAATGTCATTGAATTTTGTAATGTAGCCTTCCAACTGAACACACTCCAATAGTAAATACATACTCTGTAAGTGATCTCATTTTATCAAGATCTCATACATAGTTTGAATCAACATACCCAATGACTCCTCTTGAATTTCTTCCAAAATGCAAGCAAGCATTTGTCGAGCCACGCAAGTATCTAAATATCCATTGTACTGCTTTTCAATATTCCTTACCAAGATTTGTCATTTACCTACTAACTGCATGTGCCAAATTTTGGCATGTACAAACCATAGCATACATCGATTATCCAACTGCACTTGCAAAAAGAATCTGTGACATGTAATCAATGTCTTCATTTGATTATGGACACAAAACAAATGATAGATTAAAGTGGGCAGCTAAGGGAGTTTAGTGATGGCAAAAAAGCTTGGCGGCTTGAGCTTTGCCCGGCCCGCTAAAGCTCAGGCCGAATCACATTTTTTTAGTCGGGCTTTGCTGTGAGTCCATCTTCACACTTTCTAAAGTACACACAACTATCATAGTCGCATCTTTCAAAGTCATGAGTGATCATGAATGGGTCATGATAGCCTAAGAATAATTAACTAAGAAGGGTGAATTGATTTTTAAAATTTTTTCGAAAAGTTAATATAAATTCAAGTAAGTAAAAACTAAATAAATTAATTCAAACAATAAGTGCAAATATGAAAACGATAAGTAAAAGGGAATAGATGATGCAAACGTTATAATTGTGGAGGTTCGATCCAAAATAATGATCTACATACTTCGTTACCGAGCTCTCCGGTACGAGCAAAACATTTTCACTATATTGATTGACTTATGGTGCAATACAACCCTTTACAACGTTGACTTACAAACAAGGGACACAAATCTTTATACAATATTGAGTTTTATGGAACTTCAATATGACCCCACAAGTATAACAAGATGATTTTGCCATGAAACTCCTCTCTTGATAAATGATACTAACGAATAAGTACTAAGAGGGGCTAACAGTTCAATAAAATAGCAACAATTGATAGTTCAAGTGTTAGATGAAAATTTTGGATGAATATGATAATTGGAAATTAAATTCAATCAATCAAAATTTTTTATAAGAAAATGAAAAAGAATTAAATGCAATTTAATTTAAAAAATCTTCTCAAAATATATTTCTCTTTTAATGAATAATGGTAATAAATTAAGTACCAAAAGAAATATGAAAAACTTTAATAAATGTTATGATTTTACAAGTTTCATTCAATTAATCAAAATTTTAATATAGAGAAGTGGAAGAAATAGATACAATGTAAGTTCAAAACTTTTTTTCAAAATATATTTCTCTTCTATGAATGATAGAAATAAGTTAAGTATAAAAAGAGAAATAAAAAACTTTGATGAAGATGATGAAAAGAATTTGAATCAATCAAAAAAATTTATATGAAAAAATAAATGAAATGAGTGCAATTTAGCCTTAAAAAATTCTTTCAAAATATACCTCACTTAATACTCTTGAAACTCTTATTAAATATGGGAAAGAGTGAGGATATTTATAGAGCTCAAAAAGTAAAATACTATGTCGAACCAAAGAACCAACTAGACGTCCCCATTTGGACCCAGGAGACCAAAATAACCGTTATACATATGAAATCTAACGATTAAAAATCTGATCGTTGCATCAACTGGACGTTCGCCCTCCACGAATTTATAGAGAAAGGTTTTGTAAAACTTTCTGGGAATCCAAACGAGTATCCAAACGTCCACATGCTCAGACCGGACATTCAGTCATTCCGGCCGATTTTTCTTTTTTTACCCCGTTTGATCCGATTTGAATATTTTGACAAATGTAAACTTTTGGAATGTGTTTTTAACTAATTTTCAAGGTAAATGATATTTTAAAAATATGATCTAAGTCCAAACATCATTTTGATAATCATTTTTTTCTATTAATCAAAATATTTTATGTAAGTAATAATCAAAATAGCTTGTAGTGCATAATGTGATTTTTGAACTTTTATCATTTATTACTAACGATCAAAGTATTAGTATAATTACATTTGAACTAAGAAATCTAGTTTTTGATCTTACTTCAAACTTTAGCTCTTAGTCTCTCATCTTGATCTTTCATTGACGTTTGGCTCTTAAGCTCGTGATCTTGATCTTTTTTTTTTTACGTTTGTATTTTAAGATCTTTTGACGACGATCGATCAATTTATTATTGGATGTTTTGAAGACTATAATCACTTTAAGTTCAATTGCTAGTAAACAAGATTAACTTGTTTGTTATAATCAAAACTTTAATGTTATAATCAACCATAGGTCAACAAGTCGAACCACTTATACCATTGCCTTGGTTTTTGTTTTAGGTCATAAAGAGACTTCTTCAATTTACACACATAGTCATCATTTCTAGTAATTATGAAACCCTCTGGCTATTGCATATAGATGTCATCCTCAAGTTTTCCATGCAAGAATGTTGTTTTCACATCCAATTGCTCAAGCAGCAAATCGTGCTTAGCAACTATACCAAGCAAAGCTCTAATTGAACTATGTTTCACCACTGGAACAACATATATGTCAAGTCTATACCTGAAATCTAGTTATGTCAACGAGCCGAGCCCGAGTCGAAAAAAAGCTTGGGCTCGACTCGAGCTTTTTTAGGCCCGAACCTAGCAAAGCCCGGCAAAAAAATGAGACTTGGCTCGAGCCTTAGCGGGCCGAGCCGGCTCTTTTTTTGTGTAAAATTTACATTTTTTACTTAAATAATTTAAAATTTGTACAATTTATATGTGTTATAAATTAAATAAATTATAAAAGTTAAAACCCTCATTCTTTATCCGACTTAGGACCGGCTATAATTATCGTAGGTAGAGTTAAAATTGTACACGAATAAAAATGTAGATAAATTATTCAGATTCAAGTTTTAATCATATTTAATTTTCAAATTCAAATTTTGACAAGACAATTATATGCAAGATTTTAAAAATGTAGATAAATTATTCAGTTGCGTCCACGCAAGCAGCTATTGTAGCTGCTTGTCTACAATAGCTGTGTGCATGCTGCTATTTTAGCTACCTAGTTGGCAGCTTTAAATTTTTTTTTATATATGTGCAGGCAGCTGTAACTTTAAATATTAATTTTTTTTTGTTTAAATACGAGTCGGCTCGCACGGGTCGTTTCGACCGGTGACACTGGGTCGGGCTCAAGCCAACGCCCCAAAATGGGGCTCGGTCCGAGCCTTGGCTCTATTTTTTCGAGCCAAGCCCGAGTTGGCGAGCTTTTTTGTCATCCCTACTGGAATCTGACTATATCCATTAGCTATAAGTCTTGCCTTATATGTGGCATTTTCAACCCCTGTTGTACCTTCCTTTCTTTTGAACATCCAGTTACAACGAACAATCTTCTTCTCTTTGAGTAATTTTACAAAGTCCCACGTGCCATTTTTATGTAGTAACTCAGTTTCCTCTTGCGTAAAAATCATCCATCTACCAAAATCATTGCAACTAACTGCTTCTGAGTATATAGTAGGCTCCTCACTAGAATCAATATTTTCAGCCACATTCAATGCATATGCTACCAAGTTAGCTTCAACATACATTCGTAGAGGTTTAATCACCCGCCTCGATCTTAAGTTAGCAATAGAATATTGTGGTACCATTGGTAGTGATGAAGCAGTACTCTCCTTTTCTTCTATACTAAATTGAGCTATAGATTTTGGTTTAGATCCTGAACCGGTTTCCAACTCTACTAAGTGCTTAGTTCCATCTGAGTTGACTCACCAGAATTCTTTTGAGGTAAATTTTGAACCATAGCAAGTTCATCGAACACTACAACTCTACTTATCACCCCTTACAAGTTTCTGGACACCAAATAAAGAAAGATACACTTTCTAGACATTAGTTTCAATTTTCTATTATCCACATAAGCATAAATAGGGCACCCAAATATTCTAAAATCTGGGTAATTTTGAGGGTTACCAGACTATATCTCTTTAATAGTCTTTTTCCCAATTGTAATTGACGGTGAACGATTGATAATGAAATAAATTGTAAAAACAGCTCCAACCTAAAATATCTTTGGCAACTTATAATTGGTAAGCATACACTGGACCTCTTCTATCAATGTCGTATTCATCATTTCTGCCATACCATTCTGCTACGGAGTAGCACTCTCAAGTATCTCAGAATCCCTTCTGCCTTACAAAAATCATTGAATTTATTAGAACAAAATTCCAAATCATTATCTGTGCGAAGACGTCTCACATGCCTTCCAGATTGCTTCTCACTTATTGTCTTCCATTCCTTGAAAGTTACAAACACATCACTCTTCTACTTCAAGAAGAAAATCCATAATTTTATAGAGAAATCATCAATTATTGTTAACAAATAATAAACACCTCATCTTGAAGGTACCCTAGCTAGTTCCCATAGATCCGAATGGATGTAATCAAGTGTTCATTTCTATCTATGACTCATTTTCATGAATTTAACCCTTTTCCGCTTTTCAAAAATACAATGCTCACAAAACTTCAATTTACCAGTACTCTGCCCATCAAGAAGTCCTATTTTGCTCAATTTAGTCATCATTTGCTCACTCATATGCCCCAGACGTATATGCCATAATTTGGTAACTTCTTCACCTCCCAAGGAAGAAGTGGTGATAGCTACACCCTGTAACTATGGATCCCTTCCATATTATAATCGGGTTGAGCCTCTTTGTTCTTTCATCACAACAAGGCCACCTTTGTTGACTTTCAAAACTCCACTTTCACCAATGTACTTGTACCTCTTAGCATCAAGGGTACTCAAAGGTATGAGATTCATTTTCAAGTCTGGAACATGCTTCACATCTTTAACTGCGTCTCGATAGCCCCGTCGAACATTCTAATCCTAATTGATCTAATTTCAGTTATTTTGCAAGATGCGTTATTTTCTATCATCACAGCACCTCTCGAAACCACTTCATATATAGTAAACCAATTCATATTAGGCTACATATGAAATGTACAAACCGAATCAATAACCTAATCCATACAAGGATTGAAACCACCGTCAGAAATCACTAGTAGTTCTCTATCACTTTGACTATCTCCAGCAACACTGGCTTATCATGTATCCTCAGGTTGTTTTCCTTTTTCTTTATTAGCAGTCATCCTCAAGTTCTTTAATTTGTAGCAGTCAGCTCTAATATGTTCCCTTTTTTTCTTTTTTCTTTTTTTTTTTTTTTTGGCAAAAGTGACATGTCTTCTCTCTATGCTGAGACTTTAATATGCTATTACCACTAATATTCATATCTTGATTCCTCCCACGAATAACCAAACCCTCAGCTTGGCCCTTTGATCCTCCTACAAGATGCTTTATATTCTCCTTTAATAATAAAGTATCATAGATCTCATCAACCATAAGAGTATCCTGACTATAAAAAATAGTTATTTAAAATATAATAAGTCGGCATTGAACACAACATTATTAATGTAAGATCCTCCTTATCATATTTAACTTCCATTCAGGACAAATTTGTTGTTTTCCTCCATCATGGGCGCTGCGATCCCAGTGCTTGGGTACCCTATCTCTATCTAAAACTCCAAAATTGAGTTTTCAACTTATCCAAAGTCCTCTAACAAACTCTCAATTCTTAATGAAATTTGACGATCTTTCAAATCGGACTTTCAAACAAGTATTTAGATTCCTTTTATCAATCAAACATCAAATCCTATTAAACCAAACATCAATTTCCAATAGAATTTGGGTTACGCAAAAATTTTAAAATTCTTTATTCTACATACTCATTTTTAACTATATATTCACATAATAAAATGTTTTGTACATAAACCCAATCTTTTTCCTATTTTTTAATCACACGTTCTACAAACATTTACTAATTCAAAACTTTATTTTTGCCAAGGGGCTTATTTTATCGGTTCAGTTTCCATAACTGAATCTTGAATGGGTGCTATATTTTTTCTAGAGTGTAATTTTTTATATGTAGAAATTAATCTTCTATGAATTTCTTTTCTTTTCTTTCTTTCTTTCTTTCTTTTTTATTTTTATTTTTACAGATTAGCTCAAAAAAAAAAAAAAAATCTCTCCTAACTCCGCACTTGATTAGACCTAACCTCCAAAACAAGAACAAAAGTCAAATTTAGTGCTTTTTAAGTGCCGAATGGAAGGATCATCGCATAATGGATAAAAAGTTACTCTTATCGTTAATAGATTGATTTTTCTGAATGCTTACATTGGGAAGGTTTAGCAGCTCAATGTTGGCTCAATCGAGCGAATTCATGAAATCCATCTTCCTAGTTCCTACTAAGAAATAAACATGTGAATACGTTACATATAGATATATATTATATTTATTTACATTACTTATTTTATACTTTAGAATAATTGATTTTTGAAAATGGCTTAAACAATAACAATTATTAAAAAATTCAATTTTCTGTTCCTTCAGAATTTGACCTGTTAACCCAACCTGAACATGATATCGTATCGAGGGAAAAGACTTTCATTAAAAAAAACTCTATTCATGTATTTATGGAGAGCACTACTTTTCATCATTCCTGCACGAGTTATATTAATTAGTAAGCAATGTAATGCTTAAAGTCCAAATAATTAAAAGTTGTTTTAGGTTTTTGAAAAATTCTAAAAATATTGATTATAGAATAATACGTACATATTTTGAGAAACAGCAAAATGATAACTTTTTAAATTATAATTTTAGCTTATCTAATTATATGTAACTAAAATATTAATTTTAATTCTAATTAATTCCTTTTCTACTATTTGGACTTTTCTATTGTTTGGACTATGTTTTTATTTATAATTTTATTAATTCTGAAATTTAATAGATATTATTATTTTTATTTTAACATAACTATACGAATACATTATTATAAAAATAAAATAAAATTTTCAATACTATCAACAATGAATATAAAATAAATAAAAGGGTTCTTGGGCATTTAGAGTCCCCCGTCTTTGCAAAATGTTACTAATCTATCTTCGACTCTTTTTGGCACTAGACATCGTCAACCTTTTGAAAATTTAGTAAAACTCGTCCTTTCACCATTTTGATCACGTAAAATGATGAATTTATCACCTCTTTAAATAAATACAAAAAAGAAAGGAAAGGAAAGCAACTAAATAATTAAAAAAAAGTAAATTATTTTCACCCCACGACTCTACCCAATTCATCACTAGTCAGCTGCAACCACCAATACGATCTCAACCACCGTCACTATCTCACCAAGCGTCTACAACCCCTCTCAAATCCATGTCATTTACAACAAAAAAAAATATAATATAATATAATCATTACTACTGCCAATCCATCCCCATTAAATCAAACACGGACTAAATTAAGAAATAAAATTTTTCAAAGCGAAGATCTTGAATCAATCTTGGTGGAAATTGCCTAAAGCAAATGTACAGTGCAACCTTTATGTGCTTTTAGAGTCCTCCATCACTTTCGTGTGGCGTTTCTTGCTTCTTCTTCTTCTTCTTCCTTTTTTTTAAATGTGGTGGGGCCAAATATGTCATGAAAACCGTGAGGTCATCTTAAATTGCAACAATCATGGTGTAGAATAAAAACTAATAAAAAATTCAAGTTAAAATTGATAATTAATTTTAATCACACATCTTACACTACTCACAATTTTTTAACTACACATTTTATTAATTTTTATCTAAATCACTAAAAAATGATTTTGATCTACATTGAATTAGGGCTTAAAGAATATGTAAGAATGTCAACGTACTTAAAAAAATTTGCCTTCTTTTGAAGACCCGATTTTTTTTCTTTCATATTTTTTTTTTCTATTATCCCCCCTCGCCTTCCCTTCCCCCATCCAACCGGACATATAAATAATGAATATGTAATGCTTATAATGCCTCATATTTGGAATCGTTAAAATTTTTGATTAAAATAGAATTAATTTTAATTATATATTTTATAGAATTCGAAAATTTTCAACCACACATTTCATCAACTTTTATTGCGTTGATTATAATGCAGTAGGACAACCGCTGTTGAATTGGCCACCTCAATTGGGTATTGGTTGTGGAGTGGATTGGTTTGGAGAACCACGATTGGTGAATAAGATTTGTTTGTTCATTTTGAAAAGATGCAAGACTTGTGATAAAATTTTCTTTTTATATTTTATTCATTTGGTGAAAGTATGAATTTTGCTACATTTTCAAAATATTAAGAATGTCTGGTGCCAAAAAGGTTGATGATAGATTATAACATTTCGTAAAGATTAGAGATAAAAAATGACAAAATCCTAAGTAAAAAGTGAGCATGTTTGAGAAACATTAGTTTACCATATTGCCCTTATATTTTTAAACAATTGGTAATAGTATCATATAATTTCATTTCTCGGTATTGAATTTTTAAATTTATGAAAAGTCTATCATATTACCTTCAATATTTCATATAATTGTATAACTTAACCACTTTTACGTTAAAAAAAAAAAGTAGAAAATATAATAATTCCCACAGCTATTCAAAATATATAATAGTGTTATATTATATAAAAAGTAAAGAAAATTACCTAAAACCATTATTTTCAATATTATAATTCAAAAATAAGGGGATAAAGCTTACATTTCAAAATTCAGATGATAATTATATTTTTATTGTAAAATGAAAGTAAATTAGGGTTTAATGTGAATGACGTTTGTACATCTGCAATCCTAGAAATTATTATCATTGTATCACTGATTCTTACTTATAAATATAGGGTTTTGATTTTTAATAAAATACACACAAGTCTATTGACTTTTAATCTCTCTTCTTTTATTCTCTCTTTTATAACACGTTATCAGCACGATAACTTAATTTTCAAAATTTAGTGAATGTGGTAATATTTTTTAAGAATAATCATCTATCATATGTACCAAAATCAATTTGGTGGCATGTGAATTGTTTTATATACACATGCATTATAAATTGGTAGGAATTTCTGCTAAAATTAGTATGAATTTTGTCGTCGGAATAATTTGCAGCAATCAACAAAATATCTTCGTAGTAGTTTGTAAATTCCTAACGTACAGTAATTAGTCAAAATTTGCCCCAATTTGCATTGGCTTCTGCCGCAATCTACAGTTCGTATTTTATGCCTTCATTTGCATTAATTCCCAATTTTTTATACATACATGTGGATTGATTTCTGACCATGTAATTATGATGCCAAAACTTGCCTTGTACACAGATTCTGTTTGTTTTAATTATGATGCCGAAACTTGCCATGTACACAGATTCGGTCAATTACACAAATTCTATTAATTAGCACTATTATTTTCTGTGAAAATCGTGTTTTGTCACTTACGTTAATCCGAAATCAATGGTTTCTTTGCCGCCACCAAAGGCTCTTCTTCTTTGCCTTTTGTTTGCACACATTAATTCATGCTTTATTTATCAGTCAGAAGGTTTGAGTCGTTTGATAAGGAATTATTACCCTTACATGTTGATCAATTCATCAATTCATGTTTGTTTTAATTTATTTTTCATCTCTATATTTGCAAAATATATACGTGATAATTATTAAACACCATTTGTATCTTTAACCCGATTAAATAATTTTGGATGTTTTATTATAAACTTTAAATTAATAATTTATCACATTGTTGTTCCTGAAGTAGCACATCATTATAATTAATATTCCAAAAGAATATTACTTGCTTTTGAAGAGCATGAATTATAATTAATATTCCAGAAGAATATTAATCATAGATCTATCTATTACAAATATTGTTGCTCTCGAAGTGACACACTATTATTAATATTTTAGTTAAATTTTACTTGCTCTAGAAGAGCATAATTAAATTAAATAAATTGTGTTTTAACTCTTGAAAAATAAATTTTTATACAATTTATTATTTCAAATAATACTATGTTATTGTTCCTGAAGAGCATGACACTCTAATTCCAATATTTCAGAAAAATATTGATATATTGCTATTGAAGAAACAAATATATGACTCCTGAAGAGCTAATGTTTCGAAATAATAGTTCATT
>CAIGRB010073618.1:6726-25590 GCA_903798255.1 Fraxinus quadrangulata | reverse complement strand
TAATTTTGAATATTATTTAATTAAATATTAATAAATGATCTCGTTCTTGCGATCGTCGATTGTCGACGGTTAATGGTTAATGTCCGTTTGAGCTGAACTTCTGAGTCCACCATTGTCTAAGACTATTATGATTTCGTAAATTGATCCATTATGTTACCAAGGATGTAAAATTGTGGATTTTACTTGTTCCTAATATTGAATAAAATTAATCTATGTGCAATCTGTAATTAAGTTTTGAAATACGAATGAGTCATCAAGTGATTCTTAAGCTATATTTGCTGTCATCTTGAGAATGACTTCAGTTTTTATTTGTGTTGGATTTTGATACCCAATAAATCTCAAGCAATGATATTAAACAGTTTGTATTATATTCCATATAAGCCTTGGCCGATGAGTGAAATAACTATCAACACAATCAATTTATAGGCTCAACCCGAAAACAATTCGGGCAATTGAAAGGAACTTAATTAGTTAATGTTGCTCATGACCACTATAGCTCTTGGATGGCCCTTTTAATGTATTGGCCCAATTATCTCTTTGTTGGCCCATTTATTGGATATTGTTGGCCCAAGTTGTGGTAATCTATACACACACACACACACACACCATACCCTATCCTATCTACTCCATTCAAACCCTAAAATCATTCTCTTTCTCATGTCCTCTCCATTCTCTCTTTACCCCCACTCTTTACCCTTAGACGTCGCCATCGGGATGCTGCTGTAGCAACCCCCCTTGATGTGAATGTCATGGAGAGGTTTCACCCCGTCGCTGCTGCAATTCGATGGTGATGATGGTATGCAGGTGGTTGGTGTAGGTGGCGGTGGATCTGGCGACAACTGTGATGTGATTTTGGTTTTGGTAGTTAGAGTGGTGATGGTGGTGGTTTTCCATATTTTGGTGTTGTTAGGGGTTTGGGGTGGTTCTTGTTGGTGGTGCAAGTGGAGGTGCTGGCGAAGGTGATGGATTTGGTGGTGGCGGTGGTAGTAGGGGCTCAATGCGCAATTCGATAATTCATAGCAGTTGGAGGCGATGTTAATGGAGTGAAGCTAGGGACCTATGCAGTGGAGAAACCCTTTAGCCTGCTGCTGGTGCGGTGGTTGGTTGCAGGTGGCGGTAGATTTGGCGGTGGCGGTGAGGTGTTTGTACCGTTATGGTTTCTTGTTAACAGGTCTGTGAACGAGTGTTGGTTGGAAATGGTGGTTGTTGTGGTAGCGGCGGTGATGGTGGAGGTGGCGACGATAGCGGTTGTGGGGTGTTGGCGATTTTTGGTCTAATTTGTTGGTGGTGAGATGGTGATGGTTGTAGTGATGAGTGACGATTCTGATGATCTTGTGATAGTGGTCGTGTTCACAAATGGTGGTCCTGTTAAGGTGGTGTTGATGGGGATGGGGGTGGGGGTGGCGACAGTTGTAGCTTGGCGATGATGGTGATCGCAAATTATTTGATTGATTGAAATCAATTGGTTAATGTGTAACTAATAAATAATATGTGACTAATTAAATAAATAATTTATGACTAATAAATGACACTTGACCTAAAAAATTGTAATTGTAACTAATAATTTGATAAGTTATGATCGAAAATTAATTTATGATTAATCAATTAGATATTTTATGATCATAAAATAATCGTGACTTGTAATTTTGTGATTTGTGACCAATAAATAATATGTGACATATTAATTTGATAAACTTGTGATCGATTCATAAATTGTGACCTATAAATTTTTTGATTTGTTCACGAAATAATTTGTGCCCTATAAAATTTTTTATTGCAATCGGAAATAATTTGTCACTAAATTGTATAAAATTGTGTTTAATTAATAAAATATATGTTTAATTAATTAGTTTATAAATAAAATTTTAAAAAATTTGATTTTTGAAGTTTTAAACATTATTTCTTAGTTTTTAAATGTGTCATACTTGATTTTTTATGTATGAATATTTCTCCTTTTTAATGATTGTAACTTGTTACTTAGAATTTTTGTGCGATACATTGGCAATGAAGGGAACGAAATATGTTGGATGATGGATGCAATGTAACATCTCAAAGATGAGTGACTAAAGAAAATCATTTTGAAGTTTGATGAGTAAACTGTGATAAAATATAAGTTGAATATGTAATAAAATAATGATTTGGCTGAGTTTTTTTTAACTTTTTTAATAATCGTACTTGTTAAGTGAGATTTCTATTAGTCACGTCAATAAAAGCTGATGAGGTTTTAAGGGTAAATGACAAAGTTCAGTGTAAATCATGATCATGATATAGGCCACACATTTTTTGTTAAAATAATATTACACGGAATTTCAATTTTTTTAAATCATTTTTAACTTCAAATTCTTCAAGAATTTATTATTCCAAAATTTAAAACTTCAAATAATGGGGCGAAACGAGGGCTAAGTTTAGCTACTGACTCATTAAATTAAAATTCATTTTTATCTCTTTTTACCAATTACGCATTACAATAAATACTATTATTACCAATCACACGTTACAATAAATAATATGGATAATTGCAGCAGCACTACCAAACCTTACATTTAGTATCTTTGCCCAAATATTTAATTTGTGTCACATACGATACCAAACCTTTCATTTTTGCCACTAACGATATCAAACCTTTCAAAATGTCTATATCTAAAGTCCAGATAGATGATTTCTATAAATTTGACCGTTAGTTGATCAAATAATTGACTTTGACAATAACGATGACTGATTTTAAAAGATTAAATGGTAATTTTACATTCTTTAATAATAAAATAATCAAAATCAAATAATTAAAATTAAAAATTCATTTCACCTTCTTCTTCTCCACCCCCTAACCCCAAATATGCAAATCTGAGTTTGGAACTTCGAGAACTCTTCAACAAGCTTGGGAATGGAGTCTCTAGAATCGAATATGCGCTCTGCTGCAATGACAGTGGCTGTTGTTAAGTCCAAATCTCTAATCCGACCTACGTAGATCTACATAGTTGGGCAATAGGTTTTTGATGTCATGGAGAAGAAAAATGTGGAATGTGTCTTTAATTTTAATAATTTGATTTTGGTTATTTTATTATTAAAAAAATGTAAAATTATCATTTTAACATTTTAAAATTAGTTAACATTATTGTCAAAGTTAATTATTTGGTCAACTAATGGTCAAACTAATAGAAATAATCTATTTGGACTTTAGTTGTGGACATTTTGAAAGGTTTGGTACCGTCGATAGAAAAAATGAAAGGTTTAGTACCGTGCATAGCACAAATGAAAGGTTTGGATAAAGTCTTCTACTAAATGAAAGATTTGGTAATGTTGCTGCAATTATTCCTAAATAATATTACATATTTAGTGCTTGTTTGACTTCCATTTTGGGAGAAGAAATATAGTTTTTAATAATATTTTTTTGGAGAATATATTGTTGAAAAGTAAAATATTTTATTGATCGAATATGTGGGATATTTTTTTTCTGTAGCAAATAATGTTAAAACTAACAGGAGCTTAATCAAATTACTATTCCATCCCATCTACGATAATAGAGCAGAAACAAGGGCTCAGTGAATATTGAAATATTCAACTCCAAGGAGGTCGGATGGTCGATAAATCTGAAATCTGAAAAATCCATCTTTTGCCTGAGGATTCGAAAATGGAAAAGGCAAAAGAATTTCTTGAAAAATTTGCAACAATTGAAGGATTAGATCGCGTATCACGACTCAATTTCCCTCCTCACAAACCCCATGTAGATTCAAGCTTCTATGAGTATTTCGTCCTCAGAGGCATCCGAGTCGACCGAGTCCAACCCGGTTCCATCACTTGCTCTTTCAAAGTGCCCCATCGCCTCACTGTAAGACAGTAAATCTCCACGTATTATGTTTTTTTTTACTGACTTGATTGTAACTTGGTTAATGAAATGAGGTTAGAGATTGCGCATGATGTTTGTCCGAATTTAATTCAATTTGCAGATTATGAATGCCAATTTAGATAATTAACTAAAATAAAACAAAAAACAATTCGGTAGAGTCTTTTTTTTTCTCCAAATTTGATTTGATTTGATTTGGCTGAATAGGAATGAGAACTGAGCAAATGAATCTAACCCGATGATTTAAGGTAATGTTTATTGAAAATTGGTTTGATTTGCAGAATAGGAATGGGAAATTAGCCATAGAAAACTGATTCTAGACTTCTTTCTTTTATATAGAAAGATTGATTTTATTTTGCAGAATAGGAATGGTAATTGAGCAAATGAAACAATGATAATGATTTTACAGTGTTTATTGAAATTTGATTTGATTAGCAGAAGAGGAATGGAAACGTAGCCATTGAAATTAAACCACTGATTCATGATAGTGTTTCTCGATATTTCATTTGAATTTGCAATATAGGAATTGTTTATCGAGATTTGGTTGATTTTGCAGAATAAGGATCGGAGCTTAGTTCCAGGCGCTATTGCCACTTTGGTTGATGAATTAGGAGCTGCAGTGATCCACGTTGAGGGACAACCTATGGATGTTTCGATAGACATGTCAATAAATTACCTTTCCACTGCAAAGATAGGAGTAAGCTTTCTTGATCCTATCTCCATCTTTTTGTCTATTCATGGTTGCTGCTAAGTTTCATTAGTGTAATTTTTTTTTTTTTTTTTTGGGTTCAGTATTTTAAATGGATACTTGTCACGAATTTTATGAATTGGCATGGAACTGTAGGAGTCACTGCTTTTGTAGGAGTTTAAACTTCCATGTCATTTTCTACGACGTATGAGCCAGAGATTTTTTGACCTTCTTACAGTTTATTTTCAGTGTGAAAAAAATTGGTTAAGAGTACCTTTTGTCTTCTTAATGCAAGATGCAAGACTATACCTGACCATGAAAGGTAGAAAAATCTTTCATGTTTCTGTTTCCCTTCTCAGTTGAGTAAATTTTGCAAGAAATTTCCCTTTCAGCACAAACGAACGAGCTATTTTGAATGCATTACCTGAAAAGCTTGCTTGATATATCATTGACGAGGAAAGAGGATTGCAATAGGTTTATAAACTATTCTACTGACGTATAATATTACTAATGCTGCTCATTGAATTGAATTATTTATTGAGTTTTACTAAAGTAGGAACCACATGAACATGTTGGTTAGTGGACGTTTTCCTAATCTGATGGATTATGATTATTTATTACTGATTCACTGTGGCCATGATTGCTTAAGGCACTTGACAAATAACAATGTATCCTTTTGCTTATTAGTCATTGCAATATGCAAAATATTGGAAACAGTTGAAGTTGGACGTCATGGGATATATTCGTGCACCTGTGTATTCCACTTTTTAGCTTCACATTTCTTGTTTTTGGATACTATAACATGAGGCAGCAAACTATTTGTCAACGCTCATGTTGTTGCATAGATACAAACCAGAGAAGTTGCATTTTCATATAGTAATTGCTTGTGCATCTAACTTGTTTTCGTGAGCAAGCTGATGATTTTTGTCAGAACTATAATCATAGGGTAGTTTACAAACACCAACTCCGTGCTTAGGGTCCGGTAATATTGAAGATCAACAAATGGAGTAACATTTGTTTTTAAGCCAAAGGTTGGCCTTTTTTGAGATTGCAATCCTCAAATATTTCTGTACACAAAATAATTCAGGCATGGCTAAGTATTACTAGACCGGTAGACCCTATATATAGTGTACTGGGTCATCATTGATGGCAAATAATATTGTTCTTTACCAAATTTTTGTATGCAATTTATGAATTCCCTACACGTTATATGTCAATTAATCAATGCTGCTATAACATGTAGCAAGCAACGATATTTCCCCTATAATGACAGGACAATAGTGAAAAAAATAACCAATATACGTCGGTTTTGAGCCTGGGATTGTGTGAGGACCTCACAATATGTTTGGTATCACCTATTGGAGATTGATAGATAGGCTTAAAGAAGAAAAAAATGTCACGTTGAGTGTTACCTTTGTAACTACTCAATCGAGGCTCTATATAAAGTTGTCTTACTAGTTTTATGGTTGTATTGGCAGGATGAACTAGAGATCACCTCAAGAGTCTTAGGTCGGAAAGGTAACTACTCTGGAACAAATGTTCTTATAAGAAACAAAGCAAATGGGGAGGTGGTTGCTGAAGGGAGACATTCATTGTTCAGTAAACCTGCAAGCAAAATGTAGTGTATAAAGTCTGTTACTCTTAATATTTAGAAGGCACCACGCTTAGTTTTATCATAATTGCTTTCTTGTCTTAATTATATAATTTTATGCTTATAAAAGAATTGATATATCCTTAATATATGCTTAATATAATGTTTGGCTAAGCTTATAAGCATGTTAAAAGATGCTTATATTGACAAATATGACCTGCATGCTCAAGTTATTATGCTTATTTATTGGGAAAATTAAAGTAGGGTTCTACGTCCTCAATCTATTTACGTATGTAAATCATGATACACACGTGGCCAAAAATGTCAATGTGGATGTTAAAATCATATTCGAATTTCAACCACTCAAAGCTAGAGGGCAAAATCATAAAACAACCGACTTTTTTCTCCAATTTAAATGAAAAGTTCTTGTGATTTTTATCGTCTACATCCACCATTTTCATCACGTGGAAACAATATTCATTGTCGGTCTCAAAGTTCTAGTAAATTAGGATTCGTTGTAAGTTGAAAGTTTAAAATGAAATTTTGTCTCTTTATATATATTTTGATAGGGGGCATCAATTTGAAAAAATAAAAATGAAAACCAACAAAAATATTTCAAAATAATTTCAAATAGATCGCTGAAGCGACGTTTAGCTGCTCATGGCCCCGTCGGCCTGGTACTCATGACGTTGCATAGTGGCGTCACTCTGAGAGCAACCAATGTGATAAGACATTGCTGGAGATGCATGATGCCCAGTAGCTCGATGTCGAGATGTCGTTGCAGACGTGCGATGCCAAGACGTCGGTGCAAATCTTTAATAGCCGCTTTGGAAAGTAGCGACTGTGATAATATCGAGACATTGCTGTTGTTCGAGACGTAGAAGCTGTGATAATTTTAGATTTGATTTTTCGGTGGTGTTTGGGTAGTGATGGTTGTGATGTTGGTTGTGGTGGTGAGGTGATGGTGACGTTGACGGTGCTAATGAGGTGGTGGTGATGGTGATGTTGGTGGTGGTCGGGCGGTGACCGATAATTTTGGATCTGATTTTTCGGTGGTATTTGGATGGTAGTGGTTGTGATGTTGACTGAGGTGGTGGTGATGTTGATGGTGCTGGTAAGGTGGTGGTCAACGGCAACAGCCGTTGTCGTGGTGATAATGCGGTGGTTGTGAGTGGGATGGCATGAGGTAGGGTAAGTTAGGATATGGGTGTTTGTGACTAATTTTTGGTTGATTGTTGCCAATAAATTAGTTAATTTGTGACTAATAAATAATATGTGACGTAAAAAAATGTGATCACAAATCACAATTTATTAAGTTGTGATTGAAAAATAATTTGTGACTATTTAATTTAATACTTTGTGATCGTGAAATAAATTGTGACTTATAAATTTGTGATTTTTAATCGATAAATAAATTGTGACATATAAATTTTTTATTTGTGATCGAAAAATAATTTGTGACTAGTTAATTTGATAATTTGTAACCAAATTGTATAGAATTGTAATATCAATATAACTAATTAGTAAAAAAATTTAAATGTTTATTTAATTAATAAAATTTAATTATCATTTTTGAAGATTTAACTTATTTCTTAATTTTGAAATTGTATATTGTAACCCTATTAATTATGAAATTTTTCCAAGGGAAATTTAAGTTCATGTTTGGTTCTATTTCTCTAAACTCATTTTTTTTAAAACAAATTTTTGATCATGCATTCTTTCATTAAAATAATTTTACACGTGAATTCATAATTTTTTACTTCTTTCTAATCACAAGTTATACAAAATAATCACTTTTCACAAAATATATTCTTAAAAATTTCTATCAAATAGGGTTAAAGTATAGTTAAAAAAAATTCTGGTAAATCCAAGTTATTGCCCATTTTGACTCTTATTATTTGGTATTATAATTTTTGGAATAATGTTTTGTTTTGGAGAATGGGTGATTCAAAAAGAAGAAATTTTTTTAGATTTACGTGTAATATTATTTTATTAAATAATTTGTGATTAAAAAAAAGAAAAAAAAATAAAATTATAATTTTAATGTGTTCAAATAGGGCACAAGTTACCCCGAGGTCCTGTGAATCTAGAATAATTCCAATTCTAGACATTTTCTTGGTCATGGTGTGATGTGTTTGGCTGGAAGCAAAGGCTGCTTTTGCAAAAAAGAAATTGCTTTTCTTTATGCACAAAATGACTAGACAAAAGCAACCAACAAATTCGTTATGGATTTTATCGGAGAAAGTTAAAGGATAACGATTTCATTATCAAGTAGAGTGATGAGCCAAACTTCAGTCCCACAGTAGGTTGATCAATTCGCAGAAAACTTTAAAAATTCCAAAACGAAGATTTTAATCCTAACAAAAAGTTTACAGGCAGCAGCATTCGCGATAATTTGAAGTATACTTTGAGATAAAGGTATTATCGGAGTCGAAATTCACACAAATCAAGCTGGAATTGAGAAGAAATTACAGAGTAATCGGCGGCCATGAATGCTCCTATCGCTCTCAGTCGACACCATAGCACAAACCCAATTCCAATCCTCCAAAACCCTAAACCCTACGAAACCCACAATTTTTCTAACGTTAAATTACCTTGTACAATCTTCACAAACTCCTTTAGAACTTTCTGTTCTCTGAATAATCATTTCACAGCAAAATTCCCGTATAAAACCCGGTATTTTGAATCGAATCGATTAAGGGCTTCATCAAATGATGCTCAATCTATCGCGGGCAGTTCTTCTTTTGGTGACCAAAATGATGTACGAAAGCCCAGTTTTTTGGAATTTATTACTTCAGAGAGAGTCAAAGTGGTGGCAATGCTTGCATTAGCTTTGGCATTGTGTAATGCTGACCGTGTTGTCATGTCCGTGGCTATTGTGCCGCTTTCACTCGCTCATGGTTGGCGTCAATCTTTTGCAGGCGTTGTTCAGGTAAAAGCCTCCTCCCCGTTTCGATTTGAATTAGCGTTTTATTCAACTTTTCCTCTGGTATGAAATAGAAATGTATACGGAATTGTTAGATGTTTTTGCTGCTTAATTTACTGCATGGAACTGAATTTCTAATTATTGTGCTTTATAATGAGCTATCTGCATTGAATACTCATCTTTATGTGAAGCTTGTGGAAGTATCTGGGATGAATTGCCGTATTAAAGGTTTGCTGCACATGCAAGCCCTAGTACAAATGCTTTCATGTGTCTTCTCTTAAAAAAGGGAAATACATTACTCTAGTTGTTGTGTACTATTACTCATTAGAAAAGAAGAATTACGTAGTTGCAAGAAAGTATTGAAGTTGGGTAATGTTTTTCATTAGCTAGTTACATGATATTATAATAAACTGCAGTTAGTAATATGGGGGTGGGAACTCTTTCATGTAATATATATAAAAAATAATAGACAGTATCTAAGAATTTTTCCGAAAGTTCACTATTGATGTTCCTGTGGATAGTTACATGTATAATATGGATTCTACATCTTGAATTTGGGCCCAGAATAGGGAATTGTTTTTAATATCACTTTTCAAAATATTTCCAAATGACTTATCTTACCAACTGATTACACCTGCCACCTGAAGCGCATCATCATTGCCCATAGCCTAACTAGATGTGCAGTAGGGCAGTTCTCGTGTATGGCAAGTAGCACCATCAGGATATGCCGTGTCAAAGATTGTAACTCTCAGCTGAGCTGTGATATAGAAATCAGTGGTTCAAGCACTACAGTCCCTGTTCTCTTCACCTACTGGCCCCGATGGAAAATGCCTCGTGCATGAATCACTGTTTCTTAAGTTGGAGTTGTAGGGAGGAGAACTGGGATTCGGATACAGTGCTATTGTGCAGTTTTTCTAGGTGATATATAGAAATAGATGCAAACTTGAGGCTATAGAAAATAATTTGCAGCACTATAACATTTTTATGGATTCAAGTATTTACCTATGGGTTATCTATCTTTCACCAACTTCTAGTAGAATGAATATAATTTAGAGAACTAATAATTATTCTTTTGTAAATGGGTGGCATCCTCTTAGCACCATGTAAGAATAAATATATCAGAACGGGAATAAATTCATTATTGAGTTTTTATGAAAATTTGAAGCATATACATATATATAGCATAAAGATATATACTACCTCCTTATTTTTCAACTGTAGTTTTGGGTAACTATGACTGCCTCTGATTGGGGTAAATTTCATTAATGGTAGTCATCTTTTCTCTGGGGATACATGATATCACCTATAGCTGGAGGGACACTGGTGGACTATTATGGTGGTAAGGTAGTCATGGCGTGGGGAGTGGCTTTGTGGTCTTTGGCCACCTTCCTTACTCCTTGGGCTGTGGAAACATCTGTTTTGGCACTGCTTGCTGTGAGAATGTTGCTCGGCATTGCAGAAGGTGTAGCGCTTCCTTGTATGAACAATATGATAGCGAGGTACCAAGCTTTAAAATCCCTCAAATGTGATTTTTCTTTTTCACATCATTTTATCATTCAGGATGTAAGGAATGTTAGCAAACCCAAAACCAAAAGGTTATATCTATTTAATTTTTTTTACAGATGGTTTCCTCAAACAGAACGCGCAAGGGTTGTAGGACTTGCAATGGCTGGATTTCAGCTTGGAAGTGCTATTGGACTTACACTTTCTCCAATCCTCATTTCACAGGGTGGTCTGTCTGGACCATTTGTAATATTTGGATTATGTGGCTTTCTCTGGGTGTTAGTTTGGGTATCTGCAACCTCGAGCACTCCTGAACAATGTCCTCAAATATCAGTATATGAGTTGAGGTACATACAGAACAAGGTGGCTGTAACCTCTCTCTCGAAGAATGATAAGAAAACAAGAGAAGTCATTCCTCCATTTAGGCGATTGCTCTCTAAGCTACCAACTTGGTCTCTAATTGTTGCAAATTCCATGCACAGTTGGGTAATACACCCCTCATCGTTTAGCTTATTATGCAAGATTTTCTATTTGATATTTTTCGAATATATCTCATGTATTCCTTTTTTAACTTCTTACTGTCAGTATTTATCAAAATCCACTCATTTACAACTTATTGCCCATTATTTTGCTGGCAAGATTATTTTGTAGAACATAATTTCATATTTATCTTGTTTCATGCAGGGATTTTTTGTTATACTTTCATGGATGCCAATTTACTTTAAAACGGTTAGTTACGTTAGATAAGTGTAATTACTTATCCAGATTCCAATTAATCGTTTACTAGGATGAAAGATAAATTAGAGGATGTTTGTCTTTTGTAGATATATCATGTTGACCTCAGAGAAGCTGCATGGTTTAGTGCTGTTCCATGGAGCGTGATGGCTGTAGTAGGTTACTTTGCTGGGTTTTGGTCAGACATGATGATTCAGAGAGGCATAAGTGTTACTTTGACTCGCAAAATTATGCAGGTGTGACTTTGTTCTCCTTTGTTTGTATATTTTCTGTACTGGCATTCATGTTTTCACTGATATAAGATTTTCTAGGTGACATGATTGCGAACCCCCCTCCTTTCAGCCAAAAAGTCTCGTCCCCCCATTGCTCTTGGAAAGTGGAGAGAAAAAAAAAGAAAGAAGTTGGGGGGGGTGGGGAGGTGGTTTTTTCAAACATTCAATGAACCTCATGATCATCAACTCTTTGTTCTGAAATTTAACCCAACTCAAAGAGCCTATTTTTCCTCCTCTTCGTAAAATGGTAGCATCTCTGTAATTTAGCGCAGCCGCAAAAATTATGTGTGAATTGTTAATAAATATAAACTTAATCTTTATGACAAGATAAAAAACATCACTGATCATATCTTCGGTCGCATGTGTAAAGGGTTGGTTAGCCCGAAAAGAGGGCTGTTAACTGGCCCGAGTGCCAACCAATTCTTTTCTATTCTTTTCTTTCTTTTAACGTTCTGGATTATAACAAAAAGCAAAATACAAAAAAAAAAAAAGAAGAGAAATTCTGACCGATGTGGCCAGTTGACACCCCTAGTCCCAAAGGAGAGTTTCTTATCTTTGTTGACTTGGAATTTGGAAAAGGTCCTAATATCTTTTCCCAAAGTTAATTCGAGCTTGGAGCAAAAGAAAAATATCAAGTGGACATATTTTTTCTGTCGTTTGGCTAATCAGATTCATTATAATATACATGTATAGTTAGCTTTATTCAAATCTAAATCACTGTTTCTTGTGTTCTAAGATTAATATCCTTGACACGTGGAACAAATTTGGTTCCTGAAAATTTGTATGAGCTGTTGGAGATTAGTAATAGACAACTGTGTTGATTGTAATTGGAAGGAATAATATGCTATTTGATAGTAGTTCAGCTTGCATGGTAGCTTTTTTGATTATTGAAATTTAGAGTAATCTAATTTTTAACCTGCTCCTTTATAATATAGATTCTCATAATCATAGGCTACTTTTAATATGTTCCTAGATACTGGGTGACATAGGAATGTAACAATTTGACAGCGAACAATTGAAGACGAAAAGGAACGAGAAAGAGAAAGGGAATCCAGGAAGAAGAAGAATTTATGGCTAGAGAAAATCAAGTTATTTCATATATTCCAGGGGTACCTATTACAATGGATAAGCCTCTTTATGTGGTGCAAAGAAGCTAAAATCAAAAGAATATTTAATAAACAAGAACTTTATAGAACTATTAAAACTAATCTAATGTAATCTAAACAATCATAATTTGAATTGAACTCTATTTTAAAATCCTATCTAAATTCTATCTCTATCTTCATCAATGGGTAGTTATCATTTGATGTACTTATCTTTTTTGACAAGTGATCACCATCACCCCAGTTGCTTGTATATGTTCAATCCTATACTTATTTATTTATTTTTGATAAGTGATCATTCTTTGACCTGTTTCTTTCTATAAATATGATATGCATCTGATATTATATCTTTATATTTTGTTGGCAGTCTATCGGATTTATCGGGCCTGGCATTGCTCTCATTGGTTTAACGACAGCAAAAAGTCCATTACTGGCATCTGCTTGGCTTACTGTAGCTGTTGGATTGAAAGCATTTAGTCACTGCGGCTTCCTTGTGAACCTTCAGGTTAACATACTCTGTACAATATTATTACTCATTTCGGTAATATTGGACAATTATAATTTATCTGTCATATTCTTCTGTGCCCAGGAGATTTCCCCACAGTACTCTGGTGTTCTACATGGTAATTTCTCTATCTTTTCTGCTTAATGATTTGTACTCATTGAGGCTTAACCTTGCGATAAAGCATTGGATCTACGTCTACTGAGTACAGTTCACTGCTATATAAATATAAATGTGGATCCATCATCAAGAACATCTACCATTGTCGATACAATAGAAAGATCATAAACAATAAGGGAGGAACGAGGAGAAGGGGTTGACCCTAAAAGGAAAAAAATTCCCTGGACTTGCCGGATTCTTGTGTTAAATTTTTTTAAATGAGTAATCCCTTTTACTGCTTAAAATTGGAAATAAATTACTTGCGAGAGTTACTTTTGAAATAAGTAACTATTTTTTACTTGAACATTAAGTTATCCAAATATATTGGACACAAAAATTTTCTTAGAAGTAACTTTTATTGATTTTTTAGATCAATCTTGCTACACATACATTCGAGTTGACATTTTTTTTTTTACATTGTACCACGTGGCACACAATTTTACGATTGATTTCTTCAACACTTAAAACAAGTAATGACCTTGATTTTGTTACCTATTCAAATGTCATCCAAGTTGTAAATATACAAGTAGCATAATTGTTTTTAGATTAGCCAAACATGCCCACTTCTTTCCCTGTGTTCTATGCCACTCTGTGCACCCAGTGGGTGGGGAGGGGATTGGGGAAAGAATAAGGCAACGTCACTCTTTTTTACGTCCTTATGAAGTAGGCCTGGTCATTTTCCGTATACTGACATTTCTTTGCATGCATATAGACACCCATTGGCAAAACATTTTATAAGCTTAGGCAGGATGATCTGTTTCATCCAGCAAGTTAATTGGCAGATACAATTTGTTTGTGATCCAATAGCCCTAGATCATGTTTGGTACGTACTGCCTGACAAGACTGCAATATTTGCTATAATAAACAAAATTTTAGCTTCTTTTTCTTGTGTAATGTTGTCGTGTGCTTTCCAATCCCTTTTACCACGCATTTTATAAGTGAACTAGATTGTCATACTTAAGCTGTTTTGGTGACATAATTGATCTTTTTCCAATCAACATATAGGTATTTCGAATACTGCCGGCTCGTTCGCTGCTATGGTGGGAACAGTTGGTGCTGGTTTCTTCGTCGAACTAGTGGGTTCTTTCAAGGGATTTTTGTTGCTGACAGCATTCCTGTATATCTCTGCTGCTTTATTCTGGAATCTCTTCTCTACAGGTGAGAGGGTCAATTTTGATGAAAATACTTAGTTTTCCTCAAATCTGATGATTTCTGTTCAATCGCGGTCAAGTTTGTGGGGAAATTATATTTGCATATATTTAGAAGGGCTGTAGAAATAATGGTGGTATGTTCCTTTAGATAGATTTTCGTCATCCAAAAAAAGTGTAAATAGAGAACTTCCCAGAACCCAAACAGAAGAAAATAAAAGATTTTGGATGCATTGTGCACTCGATGGCATGTGATATTAGTTACATTAATTTCAGCAAGTCTTAGAGCTATAAACCATTTCTCATTTGATTTTTGAAAGTTAATATTACAGATAAGCCAAAAGTTGGGCCATTCAAAATTTCTTATTCACAAGAGCTTATAAAATGTTAGGGAAATGCTATTTGTACACGGGGTTTGGCACCCCGGCGTACTTCTTGTGAGGGGGTCAGTACACCGGGGTGTCAAACCCCGATGTACACTTAGCATTTCCCAAAATGTTAAGAAGTCTATATAATACATCGTTAAACAAGATAATAGGATAAGTTTTGTTAGATGTCTCTGTCCAGTAATTATGTCATATTTTAACCAATTCAGTGTATCAAATATGTCTCTACTAGTTTGGTAGAGTGGACTGTATGCTTTTAAACAGTATAAAAATGAAATTTTGCACTTGACATTTTGTCTACAATCTTATACAACCCATGTTTGGTGTAGATTAAAATCAGATTTTAAATAGATATTGATAAAAGTAAATAAAATGTGGTTAAAATTAATTGTTGATTTTGACTTAAGATTATAATTTGGTTAATCTACACCAAACAGGGAATTGTCTATTCTTACTGCTTTTGCCGAGGTTTAGCTTTATTTCTTGAAACATATAATACTTGCTAGTGGCATCGTGTTTTCATAACGATGCATGAAAGAATGTACATCACAAGGCGCGTTTAGCACGCAGTCTTGGACAAAATTGTACATTTGGAGGAAGTTTTCAATTTTATAAGTATTGTACAGTATTATCTGATGTTCAAATTATATGCCATCATGAGTACTCTTCTGAAAACTAAGTGGATTAAATTATTCCATAATTTAGATGAGTGTTTAAGCATTCAAGTAAAATTATAAGTTCTTTTTAATTATTGTGTCTAACATAATCTTCGAAGCTGGTACCTAGTTAAATTTGTTATGGATAAATCGCTAATTCTATATTACCCAAAGCAAAAATAACACGAAAAGAGAGAATCTAAAGCAAATATGAACGCAGAATTTAAGTTGTTTCTTATGTAATCGTGATGAGAAATAGAAATAGGGAAGAGAAAGAGGAGAGAAAATAGAGAAGAATTTGGGGGAAGAGATATTCAATGTTCAATCAATAATCAATTTTTTATTTTTTTAAAACAAATGAAATCTTTCTTCCCATTTATAGGAAAAATAAATTAAAATTAAATGAACTTTAATTTATTAAAAAGAAAATATTAAAATTAATTTAATCAAAACAAACATAATTTAAATTAAACTCGATTTAAAAAAAATAAAATCATATATTTATTCTTATCTGCATTTTCATTGGTTTCAATCTCATTGCAAGAGTTACATCCATGCAATACCGTTGTAGAATTGCACTTGTTCCATGGACTAATGCCTCTCTTTCTCTCAACTACACAATAAAGAGCCTCATCTTGATCCTTTATTTGGGAGGAAATTTTAAGACAACTTAATATATCCAACAAAGATTGTTAATTAGCCAGTGATGCAAATTTAGACGGCAATGCAAATTATAATAGATATCGAAACACATTGATCATTGATAATTTTTCTTTACGCTTCTCATTTCCTTACTTTAAAAAGAGTGACAAGACCTTTATGAAGAATAGGACATTGAAGGCTATAAATGTTTGAATAATTCTGTGTGTACATAACTATTCATTTACCCGAATAGTTATTGACAAAAAATTTCCAAAAATACCATTTTATATAGAAATTGCAACCAAAATCACTATAAGAATATAAGAACTTTAATCAAGTCTCCAAAATTTATGAACTCAGAACATTTGATAAGTTTAACTCCAAATATTGTACAAAATTTTATCGATTTAAGAACTACAACATGTAGTAAATTAAATTACCAAAGAGAAGATCCAAAAAAATTCTTTACAGAATATTTAGACCTTAGATTAAAATGTAAAAGCACTTATATAGTCAATTAAGCAATCAAACTAGAAAAGATATACAAAAAAGGATTTTCGACCTAGAAAGAAAGATTGATGAACTAGATATAATTATTGAAGAAAAATTTTAATAAAAGATAGTCAATTTTATACATTTTATTGTGACCTTTTAAATATTTACGAATTCATTAAATTAATAAAAAATTTTGCTACACCACCATGAAATTGGTATCAGAGCCTCGTTACGAACCTAAAGTAAATATGAATATAGTAGACGAAGAAAATATAATTGAAGAATTTTGAAAAAAGTTGAAAAGCATAAAAAATAAAGTTATTATTTTTTGCCTAAAAATAGTATAAATGAGTTTTGAAGATGTACATAAAAGATTAGAAAATCTATAGTATAATATACAAATATGAAATGCTCTTTTAGATAAAAAATCTTAAGAGAAAAGATAAAATTATAATTAACACACCTCAAGATTTTAGGATAACGCAGAAAAATAAGGATAAAAGAAAAAAATCATAAAATAATTCAATATATGATTACAGAGGTTGAAAAATTAGAACAAAAATTCTTAGAATCTACTGGTGAAGAATATAATGAATATAAAAAACAGTTAGAAAAGTTAACTGAAAAAATAGAAAATACAAAGATGAATACTAATTTATCATCTAGTCATAACATAAAAATAGAAATTAGTAACGATGAAGAGTATGAATATCCTTATGGTACACCAATACCTAATAAGGAACGTACCAATCAATATAGAAAAACACAGAAAAAATACACTGAAAATATAAGAAACAATCTATAAGAAAAACAAATCCTAGAAAAATCTTGTAATGAACAAATCCATACAACCGAGGTATGGTTAGATCTTGATTGTGTAGATAAAGATAAAGCTATTAAAATATGAGTAAGGAGTACAGACTTAGATATACAATTTAATAAATGAGAAACGTATACAACCTTTAGGTTTATAGAACATACATTTAGAGAAATTATATCTGAATGGTGGAGGAAGCTACCAGAAAATGTAAAAAGAAGAATAAAATATGGTAAAAATATAGATGAAGGATTAGATAATAGGAATAACTGAAATGAACAAAATATACAAGAAATATTAAGAAAACTTGAAAGAGCCTTAAGAACAGAATTCCTAAGATATAGATATACATCAGATGAAGAAGCTAGAAAACAAGAAGAATATAATGAAGGAACGATAGCTATGGAAAATTTGAAAATATGTGATATGTGTGAATTAAAAAGATATACATGCAAATTTGAAGAATTATATTATGTATTAAACTAAGGAGGTTATCAAGAAAATAAACCTATACTAAGGTTTTATTTTACAAAGTTACCATTCCCACGGGGAATCAAGTTACTAAAAGAATATGAGAAACTAAAAACTCTTGGAGAAGAAGAAGGCATAAATATAAATAATCTTAGAAATAGGATTCAATTTACAAAAAGAATGATAGGCATCTGATATATAGAAGCTTTAGAAAATAAGAAAATATATAAGATAAGGAAAAACTTTGTGTTGTTACAAAGATACATGCCAAATTGAACAATTTAGTTGTCATAAAAGAAGATATAAACCTTATAAGAAATATAAAAGAAAATTCAAGAAATATAATAAAATTAAAAAAAGAGGTTTCAAACTATATAAGAAATATTCAAGAAAAGAAATTGGATTAAAAAATCCAAACCAAAATATATTAAGAAATACGGATGCTTCATTTGCAATGAAGAATGACATATTACCCCTCAATGCCCTAAAAGAAAAGAAAAGCAAAATATAAAAACTCTTAGAATTTATGAAGAATTCGAAAATGATAGTGATATAGAGCCAATAGAATATTTTGATGACTTAAGTAATGAATGCAGTAGCATTTATGAATTAGATACATCATCATCAGGAGAAGACCGTGATGAGATAGTATATATGAATTAAGAAATACAACAAATAGATGAAGAAATGGAAGTAGAAACAATTGAAGAAGTAGAAGATACATTAAAAGGTATAAACCAAGAAATCACATTTGATGTTAGAAAATACAAAGAGATAACTAAGAAAATATTAGATTTACAAGAAAAGATGTATTCCATCGAGGATTCTTAGGAATACTGCCAAAAGTAAATAAAATCATTATAAGTATGAATTACAAAGAAATATCTATTAATATAGAAGATACAATAGGAAAAGCAAGAATTCCCATA